>OENT01001125.1:0-56146 GCA_900239685.1 Rotaria macrura | reverse complement strand
CTGCTTTAATATCATTAGTTAATTTAAGATATTGACTCATTCGTTGATGAATATCATCGAGTAGAGCACGTCGTTTATTTAAATGACTCTGTTAAAAATAAATGTAGAGCATATAAGTAAGTAAAACAGTTTGATAACAATTAAAAATAGTCTCCAAGTGATATGTATATATAATATGTTCTACGTCAAATAAAATAGTCAATTCTCATGACATTTACGTTACATCTAACAGTGCTGATGATTCGAAATACTTTGTGTTCATCTATCTGACCGATGATCAAAGTATTTTTCAGAACAATCGAAACAATATTAAAATGTTCAATAAGGAAGATTTATCTCATATGAAAAATTTCCTCATAGTATACTTTCGACATTAGATAGAAGGATTTTTACTGAATGATATTAAGTAGATTTAGAAAAAGAAACTATGATGACTGTTATAATTGATATGATATGGGAGCATAGCATGCAAACATAAATGCATTTCTGCATTTTCCCGTAAAGTCGGTATTCGATGTAAATTGAATCATAACATACAATGCAACAAAAAATTATTTCAATAACCGTAATCAAGTTCTAAGGTTATGAAACAATAGTAGAATATCGAATAGTAGATAGATAAAAAATGAACTCTACTAAACTCAATAAGTTCAATCACTGATCATAAGAGATGACTGCCACGCCTATTTTCAGCGATGATAGGTCTTATTGATTCTCGAAGTTCAATACGACATGTTACTAATATATTCATATTTCGAAAAATATTACTTCGAAACGATTTTAACTCAACTCCGAAGTAGTTAATCAAACGCATTTGAATTCAGTGATTGTCAGTGTGCACTCAATCGTCGTATTAGTCGATTAGATGCACTGTGTGTTATTCTTAACAAGGTATTTATCGATTTACTAAATCAGTTTTGACACGTAGCAGCCGTCTGATACAGATATCGTCCTATTGAATGTTATTTTCGGACTATTTGAATGAAAGTTGCTTCATTCCGAAAAAAGAAACATATTTCACCAGAAAAGTTAATCGAGGATGAGTAATCGAGGTTTTGTTATTATTTACCTTAACTTGTTGCTTAAGTTCATCGACAGTGTTTAGTCGTTCACGAATTTCTCTGTCCGGTGAAGTCATTAAATTGGGTTCATCACGAAGTGCTTGATCAAGTCTAACCAAACGTTGATCAATTGATGCATCCAATTGCTAAATAATTTTTAAAATTTTCGATCAATATTTTTCTCTGAAATCAAATAAAACACTTACGAGTATTGAATCTTGAATATCATTTACATTATTTAATGATAGATTGAGATCAATCGGTTGTGTTAAGTCATGGAGAAGTCGTTTAAACCAATCAGTAATGGCTATTAATTCTTCATTAAGCTTATGTTGTGTTTTAACCATTTGTTCATGTTCACCACGTGCCTGATGACAAGTTCTAAAAAGTGTTTGCAGATGTTCATGACGTTGTTCGATTTTATTTCGCAATTTTTCATATTGTGATTGTGGCAATTCATGTTTTAGACGATCGGCTAATTGAATTAATTTATTTAATCCTTGTTCACTTTGTTGTAAACGATCGAAAACAGCCTAAAACAATCGTCGGTCGAATTTGAAGTTATACTGTGAAGGATGACATATTCGGCATATAAGACATCACACACAGACACTCATAAATACATAAGTTATATCCACTTGAAGAATTATTGGATTATGACTTTCAAAAGTAGGAATTACTATATTAAAAGTTTAGAATATGCCATGGCATGTATAAGCTGATAATACTTCTTCATTGAAACTTCACTGATAGGTCTGTCAATATTTTGTGTGACTGCCTTATATATTTCAAGTCAAACGAATATCATCTTCATCAGATATTGAATCGGCAATGAAAAGCTTCATATTTAAAGAAACACTTTAGAAAAGCCCTCGAAATAAAGTTTTAATCATCTTGAAAAATTCGATGAATAAGAGTATCTTATCGATAGAAACCTTATTTATTCTAATAACATACATATAGACATCTTAGATATGATAAATATCTAAGTGGAACTTTCTAGCAACTCAGATTTTCACGTCACAATACTTTACTAACATTGCGATTTTATGTTTATCAATCATTCATGTAATGATGCACCAGGCGTAACACATCATGCTACTCCTATCCTATCAATGGTTTATTTATGCTTTGATATCCCTGTTACGTGTGTGCGTTCCGAAGCAGGAAGCTTTCTAGATATCTCCTAGTTATTTTGCCGATGTTTTCCTTTAAACAAGTAATAGTTTGTGTTTTTGATGACGAACATCAACCAAGTTTTATATTCGTTCTAAGATTTTGTGGATGTACTTTCGCTTTTAATTGCTTGATTTTACAGAGAATTCTACAATAGTCAGGTATTTTAGAATAACTCTAATTACGAACTGTGACATAAGAACTTTGCTTTTGAATCCCTATGTATTAGATATAAATTTTCTACCATGCTTCCATGCAAAAAAAATTTAATTGTCAACTGTATAAAAGCCTTCGAACACAAAAACTATTCGAAAAGAAGAACTTCAACATTTTACCACAATAGTGCACTAGTTTCTATAAGTCAAACTCAAAATATGCCGACTCCATATCGATGGCAGAGTGAAGAAAGGAACAAAATAAACAAGAAAAAAACTGTATCATTCCGTTGACGTGACATCCAATGATCTGTATCTAATATCATATAGAATTATTTCACAGAAATAAAACAAGAATGATTCATATTATCAACATCCTACCTGATAAGCAAGTCCCTTATCTTGTTGATGTTGAGCGGATTTCAAATGTTCAGATGATATGAGTAAATATGATTCAAGTTCTTTTTCCAATTGATGAAAATCACTTTCTGTATGTAAGGCTCGTTCAATTTTTTCGATTTCATTATGAATTTGTCCTTCAAGTGTTTTTAAATTGGCATTTAATTCACCACCCGTACGAAAATCGATTCGATGTCCTTTACTAGTTAACAAACGTTGTAAACGTGTTAATTCTTTTAAACAATTATTTGTTTCTTCGAGACGTTTTAGCAAGTGTTTGAATTGTTCTAAGCGTTTTTCAATTGATTGTAAATCATCACGACGACTATCATCAATTGTTGATAATTGTTGTTTTAATGCAATATAATCATTTTGTAATTTTTGATAAAGATCTTGGACATACTGATTTTGTTTATCGAATTCACTTCGTTCAACTTTAAAGAATACATGAAAAATTTCGAAGAGAAAAACAAAACAACAATGTACACTTACGATTTGCTTCTTCTAGTAAGGACAAACGTTGAGTAAGATTATCCGATAAACGATTATATTTTTCTTGAAGTAAAGTAAATTTTTCATCTAATGTTATTCGATCAGTGTCATTCAATGTTATGGAGATGGTCGTATAAATACGTGCTAGATCATCGAATTCACTCATACGATCTTTCGATGTTAATAGTAAAGCCTAAAAGGAAATGAGAAATAAAAGTTGAGTATAAAATCGAAGACGAAATTGAGAACAAATTTAATCATCTCAAGAAAATGATCCGAATAAATATTGGAAAACTTCCAGAAACGTATCATGTATAGCAGAGAAAAACGAATAATGATTCAGCATAATTTCAATAATCTTCGCCGATAGGCAATTTCTATACAGATTATCTCAATCAAATTTAATACACTTTAAATGTATCAGAATGTTGATTTGAAATCGGCAGTTTTTCTATAGGAAATTTCAACTATTTCAATAGCAAGCATTGTTTACACGAGACTATACGTATGTTCAAGTTGATGTAAACCCGGTTACTTCATGTCGTTTAATCTAAGAATAGATCATAAAATAACCGTCGAGATTTTTCGTATATAAATATTTATATATCAAGTTACAAGACCAAAGCTAAATTCAAACGATGTCAATCTTGGATTCGAGAATCTCCATATTGTGTACGGATAAAAATTATTCGTTTCAAACAAAAGCGACATATTTTACCAGAAATGAGATAAGTGCCGTAGAATTTAACGTAAAGTACTTGGAGTTTTTTTTTCTATTCGGCTTACACTGAGAAAATAATATATATCTAAGTTTACCAATTGAACATTTAGAAAGAGAGCAGCTGCGAATACTGAACATAAGACAGTTTCTGCTCAGTATAATTGAACAACGCCCAGCTATCCTACGAATAGTCATGGTTCATTCAAAGAAAGTAGATTAAACTTCTCTCAGCAATTTCCCATATTTATGTCAGTAACTCAGCATAGTGGAAAAAATATCTCTCGCACTATTAAATCTGAAGCATGAGAAGTGATTCGTTCAAGTTGTAGGAAAAAAACAACATCGTTTTATAATGACGGTAATTAAGTATATATACATGCTAAACGACAAATACGTCACGTAAATCCAATACATTCTTCAATATTCTATTTTGAGGAAATAGAAAATGAAATCTTTATCAAATTTCCTATTAGAAAAGAAAAACAAATCGATAAACAAACTCCTTCATACTTCTACGCTTCTATATTTTTCTTTGAGACCATTAGCAGCTAGTTGAAGATCATTGGTTATNTCTCGTCGTTGTTCATTAGCACCGTTCAAATGTCGATTACGTTCATGAATTAATTCTTCCAATGAATTCAATTTACGAACTAAATCTATAAACGAACAAAGAAAATCCTTTGCTTTTTATTGATGTTTGCTAATTATCACTAACCGTCCATATGAAGATTAACATCATGTTGACCTTCAGATGAATAACCTTGTTTCACTTCTTCACTTAACTTAATGATACTATCCAATGTTATTCGTTGAAATTTTAATTCATTCAATGTTTCCTGAACGAAAAACAAAATATGAACAACTTATTGTTGATTAACAAAATTTTCAATTTAATTTACATTGAACTTCTTTTGAATTCGATCTATTTCATTCATTTTCAGTGGAATCATTTGCTCTGGTGAGATTAAGCGTTGTTTATCTTCATACCAAATAACAAGACGTTGACACGCCTGATCTAATTGTTGCCGTTTATGTATTAAAGTAGTTAAATATTCTTTGCGTTTTTCAACATTTTCCTGTAATTGTTCAAGTTCACCCTAAGAAAAAGAAATCGAACAATCGAAACGAATCTCAACTGAATAAAATATGTTACTTGAATACGATTGATCATAGTTTCTGCATGTTGTCGTTCTTCATTTGTTAAATCAGGTGCTAATGTCTTGAATTTACCGCGAAGTCCATTCAAATGTGTTTCTTCATTTTGAATCTCTCGATTAAGATTCTAAAAATGTTGGTGACAATATTTGTTAACATCAGAAAACTAGAGACAAGAAACTTTCGAATGTTCGGCAAAAAAAATGAATCTTAGTTTTATCGTTTTAACTTTAATCGCCTATTCGCGCTCTATGCCCATCTATAACATGTGTATGTGTATGTATAATGTGCACATGATGATTAAATAAATTAACAAATACTTAGTGTTAGCGTGTAGTTAGTACGAAGCAAGCATGAATTCCTACATACGGTTAGTTGACAGCAGAACACCACAATTGCTATGTTATTATCTAAAATAAGAGAGAAACAAGGAATACCAGCGCCCAGCAAAGGTTTAAATTATCAAACGCGCACACATACACACATTATTAGATTGGTTGGTGAACTAGACTGATAGAAAAAAAAACTAATCAGCCTATGTGCGATTTTAATTTTTTTTTCTATCATTATAAAAAACAACACACGGGCATTCGGTGAATGGGCGATTTGAAAATGTTGAGTTTTATTTCATTCCTTTTTTTTTTTTGAGAATGTATTATATTCAATTTACAAAAGGAACACTTACATCGAGTATTCGAATATCATCAATTGTAACGGATATCAAACTTATTTGTAATGTTTGAGTAAATGTATTCATATTTAATTCGAATAAATGAAGATTTTTTTCAAAATTCTTGTATTCAGTTTGATGCTCGATGGATAGTTTTTCGAAATGAATTAAACGTTGTTTAATGTCAACTATTTGATTTTCAACCGAACTAGAACAAAAATAAAGAGGGCATATATAAAGTTTTGTTTCTAAAGTATTCATAGTCGAACCGTATATGATTTGTATACTCATTTCGATCGATTTCATTTAAATTCGATTGAAATCCATTCAATGTAGTATAGCATGCTTTTAATTGTGTTTCTTCATCATTGATGCTAGATGTTAATCTCTAGAAAGAATAGAAAAGAATTAAGATTTTCATTTTTTTCTTTGTTAAGATGATGAACAATAAAATATATTCTATATTCATCTTGTTTTTACTTGAAGTTCTTCAAGGTTATTATTCGATAATCGATAATGTTCAAGATTCGTTCGAAGAATTTTAATATTTTGATTAATTAGCAAAACTGCTTGATCAAGCTGCTGAACGCTTATTTGTATTTGTTCACGACCAGTGATTAATCTATGAATGTTATTTTGTGCATTTTCTAGATCTAATGTCAATTGTAAACGATTTTCTTCATATGAAATATTATTATTTTTTATTGAAGAATTTCCTTGAATGTGTGATAATTTCAATTGAACTTCATTTGATAAATCATTTAATCGATTTAATGTTTGATCGTATAGAACAGATATTGGTTCAGTTGCAATTATGGATAATTGTTTCATAATATCGACTAGCCATCTGGTTGTGGACTCGAACAATTCATATTGTGATTGTTGTTCTACGAGACTCGGACGTATTTTATCGTGTTGATGTTGACTCTTTAAAAAAAAGTGAAATAATGGGATGTTCTTTTTCAGAAAAACATAAAATCTTAGTACTCGATTATAAATTATTTGTAATTGTTGTTGAATATCTGTTAGTATGGGTAGATTTCGATTGTTTGTATTTGACATGATTGATTCAAGCTTTATTTTCATTGTTTCAATATATGCCATTATTTCCTGAATGAGAAAAAGGCCACACGAAACTTTCAGATAGATTCTCTTCGAAATTTTCATCTATGTACTTCATATGTTTGATCGAGTTTTTTTACATCATCTATTTCATTGGTTTGATTAATAACTTGTTCTACATGAACCAATTGTTTTTGAAGATTTTTAATTACGGCATCTTGTTCTTGTCGAATTTGCACTGCAGCTAAATAGATTTTCTGCAAGATAAAAAAATAAACCGTCATTAAAATATCTGAACGCACAAAAAAATTCTACCTCGGTATGTTCCATAGCGAATGCAAAAGTTTGGAGATTTTTTTCATTTAATTCGAGTGCTGATCTAATTGATCGACACAATTGTGTATATTGAGGATAATCATCGAGCAAATGGTGACCAAGTACGGATGCTGTATCAAATGATTGTAACATTAATTCTGATGAATATTTTATTTTCTATATCGAACAAAAGATGACAAAACAAATAGTAGACATAGTAGATAAGATGGAACATAAATGAAGATATACCATGTAATCCTCATCTGATATTGAGGCATCTGGCTCTTGGGCAAGAGATATGGCATTGTTTTGTGTTTGTGTCATTTCAATAAGGAATTGTGTGTACTGAGTATGAAGAGACTCTCGTTGATCAATCTCTTTCTATAAAAAAAATGCTTAGTATTATAAAATAAGATAGAACCAATTCAGATGTAATTGTCTAGATCATACATGGATTCTAATCAATAGTTTCATTAGAATGAAGCAAAAAAATAAAGATAGACTTCATTGTATGCATAGTAACAAGTATGGATTGACATTGTTCGAAATGCGCTGTGTGTACTTCGGTTCAGCAACAGGAGAAGTTTCGTCAAGTGAGTTAATTTCGCTTTTAATTCTTAAAAGAATATCTATCTGCTTTTTTTTGTCAATGCTCCGAGATGATCACACGTAAAGAATACTTGTCTGACATATCATAAGGTATACGATGAAAAAATAAAGTTCGAAACTATATTCAACACAGATGATCTGTGCTCAATTACAAATACAATGCTAGTTGATATAATTTCATTTTTCGCAACATTTTAAAGATTATTCCAGATGCCTATCGGCCTATGGTTTTTATTTCATTACTTTAGTTGTCTATAAATTGCCGATAGTCAAGCTAGAATGAATCTTCTTTTACAGTTCTTTGTAACTACTAACTATCGAATATAACAGTCAAGTGTGACTCTGAACCTTCAAATTTGTTATACGGTGAATGGACGTCAATCTACCATAGTTTAATCTTTGTAAAGCAACTTTTTATTCGTATCAAGCATCATCTAGGATCGTTTATCTGACTTTTTTAAACCTTTCTTTTTAAACTACGCAAACATGAAATCGATCGAATTCATTTTCATTGTAACAACTTACGAGAATAGCTAGTTTTAACTGTTCATTGTCATCTACTAAAGATTGGATTTTAATGGCATTCATCGGTGTATCTTTTGTATTTTCTTTTAATGTTATAATCATTGAATTTGTTTTTGTTTCGATTTCTCGTTGTAAATTTTTTAATATTTGTATTTGTTGATTTAAATTTTCAGGTGAAATATTATGATTATTTTCAATAAACTGTTCAAATAATAAACGTTGTTGTTTAATTGTATTACCTAATTCTTGACAACTATCATCAAATTTATTAATGTTCATTTGTATTTGTCGAATCATGGATATTATTTCAATAAATGATGAATCAGTAGCTTTAAGTTGTTCATGATATTGTTCGACCAGTTGATTCAAAATTATATTATCTTCATCAGAACTGATGGTTTTTAATTCATTTTGTAATGTTTCAATCGATTTTAATAGTGTATATCCTTCGCTCATTGTATTATGTTCACTCTAAAATAGAAGTTCAACAATCATATCAAGTTTTCAATTCCATAAAGTTTTTTGTCTGTTTCTTAAATCTTACTTGAATTTGAATGATTTTAGATTCAAGAGATGCTGAATCATTTTCATATGATAATTGTAGTAAATTGGCATACGTATTTTGCTTGAATTCAAGCCAATTTGTCAATTGATCAAGAAGATCATCACGTTCTTGTTTTTTATCACGTATGATATCAAGATACTGTCCATTTTCCTGTAAAGAAAATTTTGAAATTTTTTCAGTAAAAAACTTTTCTACTAGATGATAAAGAGTCAAAAGAAGATGAAGTCAATGCGAGAAGTACTGGCTTCCATTCGAATTCGTCTCAAATCTACCACATAGATAACTCAAGTATTTTAACGAGGTACTGTTCATTATCGTTCATAAAGATTACTTATAGATGTTTTGACATGATGGTTGACAAGAACAGAAAAGATTTGTATTGACAACGTGTGTAAATGTTGCAATCTTTCACAATATTGGTTTTGACTCCTGTCATGATCTATAATAGTTTCTTGCCGATGTTCATGACTGATTATGCTTTCGAAGAAAAGCTAAAGGTAAGATTTATGCTCGATTCTTCCGATGACACCAGTCATAGTGTAAGAGGAAGGAGACAGAGAATGGAAGTTAATTTCATGACTATATACAATTGAGCATAAAGGCTGAGTTTCATTATACAAAAACTAAATCATTTCAAATAATGTACTTGTATCAATCGTGAAACACGTTGTATACGAAGTTGAATATCTTTCATCTGTGTTTGTTGTTGTGGAATGGCATATTCTTGTTCCAATGCTTTCGATTGAACGGTAATATCATCAAATGTGGATTCAATATTTGCTAAAATGATTTGTACTTCCTAGAACATGAAATATATGATAAATCTCGATAAACGAAACAATGTATTTTAACACTACGTGTAATTGTTGTTCGAGTTGATATTCTTTTAATTGTTTTCTATCTGATAGTTGATTTTCACACTCGTCTAAATCTTCAATAACTAGCTGAATTTTGTTTTGAAGCTTAGTTTGTTCGATAAGTCCTTGCTGAAGATGCTGAGTACTTTTTTTAATATTTATTTCTATTTGACTAATTTGCTGTTTGATAGGATCCAATCGAAGATTATTTTGACGAAGTAAACCAGTATCTTGAAATTCCTCAATGGTTTTTTCAAGTTCAATATTGAGACAATGAATTGATTTTAAATAAATATTTGATAAATTTTCATAGTTTTCAAATGTATTATTAGTTAGTAAAGATGAAAATATAGGCTGTCGATCGAATTCACTCTGTAAGGTTTCAATCAAACGATCAACTCTTACTTGAATTGATGCTGTTTCATTTTCTTTTTCGAGAATAGATGCAATTTCATCTTTCAACGAAAGAATATCTTGATACAATTGTTCAATACAGCCTATAAGAAATTTCGATGTAAATTGATTTTTATGTTGAGCAATCGTTAATTGTTCTTGAATTTGTATTCGGTAGATATTTAATTGAACAAGTTGTTCTGTTGGTGAATGTTGATCAGGTTCGGGTGATATCATTCGTGATCTATTGTCAGCATGTTGCAAAATATTTACAATGCATTCATTGATCTGTTCATTTAATTCATTGTAATTTGTTATCATTTGATTATACGATTTGTATTCGTTTATTAAACGATTCAAATTTATGTATTCATCGTTAGAAGTCGATCGTAATTCTTCTAGTTTTATTTTTAATCGGTTAATTCGATCATCGTTTAAAAGTTGATTCAAATTTTTTGAAATATCTTTTAATACACCTTGTATTTGTTCAATATGTTGACATGATTTAGATAAATTTTCAAACGTTGATTCATTATCTAATTGTATTTGATAGGATATTCTATCAAGATTTTCTTCTTGTAAATTTAAATTATCTTCTATCGACTTCAGAGTTTGGTTCAATCGTTCGGATTTTAGTGTATTTTCAGTGATTTGTTCAATTTCTTGATTAATATCGTTTAACTTTTGACGGTAGTTTAGTTGTAATTGAGTTAAATCATATTCAATACTTGCATCCAAAAAGAATAGATTATCATTAGATGTTAGAATTGTAAAACGTGTTGATTTCAATCGTAATAGATAATCAATATGATCCTGTAGAAGAATCAATTCATTTTGTATGTCCTAAAATGTTAAAATTGACAATTGCAATCATACGACTAGACTATTAAAAAAGTAAATTACTTTTAAAGATTCAAGTTCATGATTAGCCTGTTGATAAAGTTCGAATGTATGATTAAATGATGAATATGTTGTATCAAAACGAAGTTTAAATTCAATCCATGCCTGTTGTTTTTCTATGCATAATGAATGTATAGTTGATAGTTGACTTTCTAATGATTGTAAGGCATCAAAAAGAAATTGATTTTCATCGATTAATTTTTGTTGACCATCAGAAGCAGTCGATTTTTGAATACGAGCAAGAACTGGCTGTAATTCATCATAACGAATTTTTAATCGTTGAACTTGAATGTCTTTAGACTAAACAAGAATTGAAATGTAAGAAAAAATAATTATAGAATGAGAAAATCCAATTCAAAATCGTTTTCAAAGTTCGATAGCGTATACTTTGATAGTTGTTGATCGAATTGGGACATAAATAATATCAATTGTTGTTGTAAAATCTTACTCCTATTCATATGTACAGGATACAGTATTTTTTTAATACTTCATACACTAAAACGGATCGAAGACTATTTACCTTAGTCTTATCATATTATTGATATAGGCTGTATAGTCTATCGTGATATACATGATCTTAAAGCAATATAATCACATAGGTTTTTCTATCAACAAATGATAGTGGATGATCGCAACAGTTATGAAATTAATTTTAGATTTCCTAATATGGATTTCTTTGTTTACACTAGTCGTATATCGAATTAGTTTCAAGCTAATACTACTATGTGAATACTATATTAAAGTTCGTTGATCCAGGATTTTAGTGAAAGCATGAGTTCACCGTTGGTCAGACAAGAGAAAAGCATTCTCTATAAATCACGCTGTCTTCATTTTTAGTTGTTTTTTATGCACGTACTGATATATTTACAACGAAACTGTTACTATTAACATAGAAAAGAAAATCAATGTTTATGTAATGCATTGATTTAAATAAATAATGATATTCGAACGGTCATAAGAACCACTCTAGTATCAAGGAAAGAAAGATTTTGAACATATCTTTACAATGACAGAAAACAAATCTTCGCGATTTTTCAAACAATATTGCAACCCATAATATCAGCAGTGTTTGATAACTTTTCTTTCATGTATACGCTGTCTATACGAATTAAAAATAAATTCACGTAGAATATAAGTCATAGTTTATCGTCCAAGTTCTATTATTTTATTCTCTACTACGTTCTACTTCATGTCATCTGATTAGAATCGATTTCTACCGATGGTTATTCGATAATAAACAGATGATCTATTCGTACGGACAAGAATACATTAAATTACCTCAATGAGTTCTCTTGTTTTTTCAATAGTTGATATTGGTTGTTTATCAAGATTACATAATTCTGTTGTAACATCTGCAATGAATGATCGAAGTGTTCGTGCACTTTCACCATAATTGAAATGTTCGTTGAATATTAAATTTGTATTATCAACTTGTTCCTACGTATGCAAGAATGAAATAATGACTGTTGGTACTTCATTAGTTTATCTTTACTTTAAATTCACGAAGCATTTGTTCATGTTGAATTTTAATTTCATCTAATGCTCGAATATTTTCTGTTGATGTTTCACATTCGTTATTAGCATCACGAATCAATTCTTCAACAACCACTTCAATGAGTTCAAGATCATTGAAAACCGTCTAGAACCATAGAAATGAAAGATCATTTCAAAGATAAAACTAGAATTGTTCGTTTGTTTTCTTTTTCAAGACTAACCACTGCTAGCTCTGCGCGTATACGTTTATCGGAGACTGTATTTGGTGTTTCAGTTTTTAAACGATTAAGATCATTTTCATACAAGATTAGTTTACGTTTTATTTGTCGAATATTATCGTCAATTTTCACATTTATTGACAATGAAACATTAATACGTTCCTTTATAAAATACAAAAAAAAATTTTGGGTAAAATTGTTCAAGTTAAATAATTAGAAATCTAAAAGTAAAATACGAACCCGTAAATGATTGACTTTCTTTTCGAGATTTTGATGGATTTCTTTTAAATGACTGTAACGTTCTTGAAGATATTCTGTTGCTTTGACATCTGTCGATAATAAAAAATTATCATCCGATAATTTTTGTAGATCAATTATAATTGATCGTTGTACAGCTTGATATTCCTTAAATTAGAAATGATTCTTAATGTCAAGTAAAAACAAAAGAATGTGTTTGTCGTCTTTACATTGAGATATTGTCGCGTTTGAGAAGTAAAATTATCTCCAGTCAGATTTGAACACTTTTCAATATCATATAATATAGTTGTAAGACGTTTTTCAAGTGTATTATATTCATCGGTGGAAGTCTTAAATCGTTCAACTAATTCTTCGAATTGTTGAAATGTTAACTTGAAAGAAAAATTTTAAAAGGAAATATTGTTTATTTGTTTTTAATTAGAGAGCAATAAAGAATAAGTAAGTTTTACATTGAATTGTTCTTTTATTCTATTGCGTATTTGAATCGATTGTTCCATATGGTATCGTATTTGTGGTTCATTCGTCAGAATAGCACTTAAATCTTTTGCAGATGAAAGATTATTATCGATTGTTAGAGTTAAAAAATTTAACATTTCGATATGTATAGTCTAATCAATGATTAAAAATGACTTTTAAAAAAGAAAATAAAAAGAGAATCTAATTACTTTCAATTGATCAAGTTTATCATTCGATATTCGTGTAGAATCATTTTGAATATCATGTAATGTTGAAATGAAATTCAAACATTTTTTCGAAAGAACATCACAATTTTGAGTAAGAGTTTGAGTTTGATCACGAATCTCCTCTGAAGTAGAAACATTTCGAAAATTGTCTTTTTGTTAATTGAAATCAGTTTTATTTTTAATGTAACCTGTTTCTTCAAGTTTTTTAGTTAAGCGATGCCGAAGATCTTTCCATCGTAATTCATATTTTTCAATGGTACGCATAATACTAATTTGACTTGATCGATCTACTAGTTTTATGATGTCTTGAGCTTGTTCGAACAGATTTTCCATATGTTCTTGTTTATTTAAATTCAACGTTAAATTTTTCGAGAACTCTTCCAATTGAAGTAAAGTATGATATTGAACTGTTTGTTCGGAATCTTTGGTTATTTTTGTGAAAATAGTTTCTATTATAAGTTCAATTTCTATCCATTGTTTTAAAGCATTATATTCTGATCGAAGTTTTGTTTCGAGTGTCTGTAGAAAAGTTAAAAAAATTATTCAAATAAATAATTTAAAAGAAAAACATGAGAAATAATAAAGTTTCTTCTCACTTGAGCTTCGTGATGCAATTGTTCTTGTTTAGTTTTGATGCGTTCGTATTCATTTATGAATTCGGCTATTTTCGGTTGTGAACGAGCGATCATATCGGCTAATTCACGAAGATGAACATCATTTTCATTCAAAACTTCTAATTCAGTCTATAGACAAAAAAGAAACAATAGTGACTTATGAACATTTCGAAATATTCTGCAAAACATTATCTCACAAGCATAGATCATTGTTACTAATCGTTTTATAGAAAAAAGTCATGATTATTTTCATAGAGTGAATTACTTGTAGAATATGATGAGATATTTTAAGTTGAGAAAAAATTTCTTCCTCCGAATCAGTTCATATTCTACAAGTATGATCAATCTGTGTGATAGGTCAACGACAATTGTTTAGTTGTGCCAATGCAGCCATATGAAGACAAATGATACTTCTTTGTTCTTCCCGATAACTCTCAAGGTATCCGAAGTGGCATTAGATCAATCTATTGACTAAACGTTATATGACAGCTACATGATTTGATTCGTCTGTTACAAATGGAACGAAAGCTATCGTCTAGATTTTTCACAGATCGATACTAACTGCTCGTCGTCATACGTTATGTTTATGAGATCATTAAACTTTCATATGATGAATGTCTATCCAGTTGATTTCTCACTCGTAACAGTCAATCATAGAATATATCTAGCAGACGAAAACATTCTAAATAAGTGTCAGTGAATGATGACATTTTTCGTCAACTATTCCTGCGTTTGGGATAGAACAACAATTCAATCAGTTCAGATACTCTATCTGACTAGAGTTGGTATATTTCTAACACGAGGTATTCTATGTAAACTTCAGTATGATCGATCTTGAAATAATTTTGGAACAATGACGTATAGCATATTCAATTACACGATGAAAAACTTATGACATAGTCTACGTATCTATTCATGCACATGGTTGATACACATATAGAAAATGAAATTTATCGATATTTTAGTATTTTGTTGCAAAAGAATATCTACCTTAGTTGAGAGGCCTAACGAGTTACAATTACATGCCCAACATTAGGACTGTGGAATCTAATACTAGATAGGACCCCTATCCCATATGTTAGTCGAAAGATAGATCTGTTCTTTCGTTCATCTACATCGTTTACCTGAATACGAATCAATTGCTCTTGTATTTCATCTGGATTAATTGAAGATGTTAAATTAATGATTTGTTTTAATTCTTGTTCTATATTTAGATGTGAATCAGTTATTTTTGTTTTTAATCGTTTAATATCGTTCATTCTTTGTGATATATTATCTAGTTGATTTTCAATAGTATTTGCTCGTTGAAAAATATCGGATTGTCGGCTTTGCATTGTTAAACAACTTTGACTAATTTACAGGTGGAAAAAATAGAATAGAAATTTAAAAAAAAGACAAAACTTCTACTTAATTGTTTACCGAAAAAAATTTTCATTTTCAACCGAATCTAGTACAGATTCAGTAGCCTCATTTAATAAATTCGCTTGACGTTGAACTACGGTTTGATTGTTGATTAATGATTGTAAAACATTAGATGTTGTTTGAATTGATTCAATGGATAAAGATTTATTATTATCATTCCACACGTCAACATCTTCAAGAATTTTATTCAATATAAAATCACATTCGTCTAATAATTGATTGTATGTATTCATTTGTTGAGAAAACAACGAATATTTGGTTTGACCATCTGCTGCTTTACGTAGAAGATCTTTTAGTAAAACTTTTAATCGTTGTATGAATACTTGTAATTGCTGTATATGTTCTAATAAGTCAGTTTCTTGTGTACGTTGAGATAAATCAGTTGCAAAACGATTTAGACTATTTAGTTTACTTTCAATAAGATCTAAATCATTTTTCATACTCTAAAAACGAATGTATCAAGAAAACCAAATATTAAAGATCATGTTTAAGTTTAGAAAATAATTTTACTCGTAATGTCTCAACAGGTGTTTGTCCATCATTTTGAACACGAACATTTATCATTTTTAATGATGATTCTAAATCATTAAGTTCATGTGATAATTGTTCACTTTCTTTTACAAATGTTAACCAATCTGTTATACAATTTTGTAATTGTTGTTCGATCTGAATGTATTTAAAATACCATAATGAAAGTAGAAAAAAAGTCTATGTTTTGTTGTTGATACGTACCTTGAGAATAGTTGTATTGATTTGATGTGATTTCACTTGCACACGTTCCCATTCACGACGTATGGATTGTTTGCCATTCTGGCCAACGAGAATGAGTACTTGACTTGTCATTTGTTCGGTGTCTTGTAATGCAGACATCAATTCTCTATAGCTATTTTTAATGTCCTGTGAAGGAAAAATAACAAAGTTAGTAATTGTAAAATATTGAGTAGTCAATAAAAGAACGAACCATTAATTTCTTCAATTTGTCTTCAAGTATTTCTTTATCACCATACGTATCTAAAATCGGTGAGAGTTGATTTTGAATAGTTTGAAGAGATTGTTGTAATGATGAACAGTCATTCGTAAATTTTTGAAGGATTTGATAACGACGTTCACTCTCATCAAATTGAATCTAATTTGTATGAAAGAGAAGAAACATGAAGTAAATAAATAAATATACGGATTGAATTTATTTTCGCTGTCATTACCGTGAGATCTCGGCGTAAATGATCGAATTGACTAACTAACCGTTTAGCATTATTCGCTAATGGTAAATCATTCAAATCATTCGCTTCACTCATAATCGTTTGTAGACGATTTTGTTTTGGTTCAATATCTTGTATAGTTAACTGAAAACGAAATAGAAATCTAATCTGATGAAACCATTATATTCTTTTCGATATTACTCGTTTTCTTTGACATTCATCTTTATATTCATATTGATCATCTTTAATAATATCTTCGACATCTGGTAACTTCGTTGCTGCTATTAATACATCATATTCATGTTCAATATCTTGTAATTGCTTATTTAATGTTTGTAAACGTTGTTGTTTTGATTCGATGGTTTGTTTCGATGAACGTAATGTTTGCACGAGTCGATTAAATTCATCTTTTGTTTGTTGCAACATGGCTTTCATTGTATGATTATGTACGGATGGTGATAATAATAAAGAACTACTACTATTATCCATCGTAGTATTTCCTGGTGTTAGCGCTGTTGTTGACGAACAACGTGTACGTAATTGACTATCAATTGTATTGTATGACGATGTCATAAAATCTAATCGATCACGTAACGAATCACATTCTGATAGAAGTGCACTTAATTCTTCAACACCACTATCTAATTCCAAACTACTTTGATATTTTCCATGAAGACTTTCAATAGATTTCCGAACATCATTATAAGTTTCATCAAACGATGTTTGTTTGTTAATGATTTCATCACATGATAGAAGAAGATGCTTGAAAAAGAAAGCACAATATGGGATTAGGTTCTTTTTTTGCTTTCACATAGAACGAAACGTCTTAGTTTTTGTTTTTCATTCATCGATTTCAATTGATACATTTTCTTCAAAGACATTATCATAGATATTGTCAGTAGGTATTTTTTGGAACAAATATGAACTTCATATCTAGGATTGAAATCACAGAATTTTAATTCTGAATCGCTTTAATACGTATGTGAGCCATACGTTTTATCATCTACAAACTGATCTATGCGATACAACTGAATAGCAACAATCATTGAGTACTCTTTCATTATAATAGGAAACAACCGGAAAGCATATCTTCAAAATAAAAGTTGCACTATCGAACTTTTACCATGAGACGATTTTACGATCCTTGGAACGAAGAAAGATTGGGTACCAAAAAGATGGAACCATTCAAGTTCGAGAAGAAACTGTAAAGGTTTCACGTCGAACCTGGATGGATCTGTCGGTTTGCTACCGAAATGCTCTCATCCCAGTGATCTTAAAATGGTTTCGTAGCAAAGGTTTCGTACATTTACCCGTGAGAACCACCATTTTAAGTTTCGTAGCTACTGCAGAATTTTAAAAGGTTCGATAGTATACCTATTATATTTTTAGAGAATATCATTTCGATGGATTTATAAAAACTGCATTCAATTCTCTCCTTCTAATATTGAATACACTCACTTGAATATTTTTAAAAAGTTCATCACATTTTCGTTTTGTTTCGTTGGTCATCATCGTCATTTGACCGTCATCAATGTGATTATCAGCAAGACGAACATTGATTTGAGTCAATCGATTACCACATTCGACACATTCTTCTTGTAAATGCTAAAATATAGATGATTTAAAAAATCATTCATAAAAACGATTTGTTCGATTACTTTGAGTTCTTCCTTTTGTAATAGTTTTTCTTCAATTGAATGTTTCAACATGAATCCATCAATTGTTTGTTCAATATTAATCAATGATTGCTGAGTATTTTGTATGGATTCTCGTTGTTCTTCAATCAATTCTTGTGTGTGATGACATTCTTTTTCAGTTTGTAATAAATTTGTCGAACATCGCTCAGCATCGGTCTATGAAAATGAAATAGAAAAAAAACACTACTTTTCGTTTCTTGATTCATAAATCTGTCGACTTACAATCAATTGATCGATTTTATCTGTTAAGATTTTAACTAACTCTTTTGAAAGACATTCATCAACCAATTTGGATCTTATATCTTTTGTTTTGATTACTAAATCACTTAAGCGATTTCGATGATCCTTCAAGAAATAAAATACAAAAAACAAAATGTTGTTTTTTCCCAAGTAAAATATTGATTTTTTTTTTCTAGATTTAAACAAACTTCAGATGTTGTCATGATACGTTTGATATTAATTTCATTTTTGGATTTTTCATTATGAAATGTTTGCAAACGTATTGAGCAAGCATCAATAAAACTTTGTAGTGTTTGTTGAGAAGACATAATTTCATTGGAATATTTTTCAATTTGATTTAATTCATTGAGTTTTTTCTAGAATAGAAAATAGATTAAATTCAAACTTATCGATTTATTTTACTTGTGTTGTTGATTTTAATTGTTCATGAAACGATGATAATAGTTGTGCACGTTCAATAACAGTTGTATCTGTTGATGATGATGGTGATAATAGATGTAAATGAAATTTTTCTACACTTGTTAAAGTATTTGTCATATGTTGAAGACGTTGTCGAACTAAATCCGATGTTGTATAGTCATTTAAAAATTGTTGATCGAATGCTTGTAATTGCTGTTGAATATTATTCAATGTTTGTTCGATAGTTGTTTGTTCATTTAAGACAAGACGTTGCTCTTCATCTTGTTGAGCTAATTTTTCCTAGAAGAAAAAAATATCGAGTATTTTTGGAAGAATGTTAAAATTTAAAGTAATGAAAAAATGAATTTTACTTCAAATGATTGAATATCATTATTCAGTGCTCTCCATTTCGTCTGAAGTTGTTTTAATTTTAATTTCAGATGTTCACTTCCTTCAATAGAAGTTTCAGCCATGATTTGTTCATTTGCATAGGCTATTCGACGAATTTCTTCTTCGAAATCATCACGTTCAGTTTTAAAATTCTACGAATAACAATGAAAGTTGAAGAACATCGAACGATAACTTCAGATTCAATCGACATAATTACTTTCAATTGATGTAAAATATCAGCATGATTTTCTTGTTGTCGAATGTGATGAAATGTTGTTTGAAGTGTTGATAATGTTTCAATAAGATTATGTAAACGAAGATCATAGTCAGCATGATGATGTCCAGCACGGTTTAATGTTTCATAACGATGCTGAAATAGAGTGATATTCAATTATCTTAAAAGGAAAACCGAAATTTTGTTCATATCGAACAAATTACTTGTATTTGTTGTTTCATCGTTGAAAATGTTTGATCAAGATCATCAAGATTCGCTTGCAGCGGAGCATCATCAATAACTTTGAATAAACTATCAGATCTTTGTTTCATTTGTTCCCGATGAGCTTCTTGAATAGCAAAATCATCTAGTTTCTCCTAAACAAAACAAAATGATTTTCTCTTTTCAACAATATTTGCAATAGTCCATGAAATAGCACAATGTTTATCTATGATATGTTTGTCATAAAATATAGGATCTAAGATTACGGAAGTTTGAGTTGCAACTCGAGACAAAAAGTTGGGAAGTTTTCGACTTGCAAAGAAATTTGAAGTTAAATAATGCGAATCGAGTAAGATATGTTAAGATAGGCCACTGATACTGGCATAAGTCACATGAATCAATACAATCATACCATTTGCATTATTTGATTTTTCTTCTTATCCTCTCATTTATCACTATAGGTCGTAAAATTTTAAAAATAAATACACATTTTATTCATATTAACAACGAACGAACCATTCCAGATACAAATGATCTATAAATTCGCAATAGCTAATCATAGTTCTACCGAGAGGTTTGCATACTCCTATTGATTCGAGTTAAAAGATTCGTTTGTCGTATCACACAAGAAGGGTTGCCAGCACTTTCATTTCGATTATATTCATCATACTATCAAGGAATATGAAGTGTGAATGAAAGTAAAACGAACCTGTCAGCCAAATAAAAATGAATGGGATACATATATATATAATGTGGATAGATGAAGAAATCATCAAGACAAGAACAGGATTATTTGAACTGTTTATGTCGTTCATTACCTACATACCAGATAGGGATACTTATGAGAACAACGAATGTTCATGATGAAAATATTGTGTTGCATTTAAATTTATGTGGCTGTAAAATATGAGTCAAATATATAAATTTATTTCTTTTTCACATCAAACAATGGATATCTCTTTTTATTAGTGACATGAAACTTAACTTATCTGAATTTGATGCTCAATGACTGACTATCTATTTCAATGTAATCAATAAGTAGTACCGACGAATGAATTGCAAGTGTGTCGAACGACTCGATGGCCTACATGATTCGTTTAAAACAGACATCATTCGATGTTTTGACATCGACAATGCCATTCAATGATTATCTTAGTTTACACGCACATAATCTTTATGCATAAATCTAACAAAATACCAAATTCAATTTTGAAAAACTTACTAGCATTCTTTTAGCAGCATCGTTTTTCTCTTCTGCTGTAGTTAAATTAATAATTAAATATTTATTTAATTGTTGATCAGTTAATTTTAACCAATCATTCATTTGTTTAACATCTGCAATTAATTGTTCACCTTCGAATTTAATTGTTGTGATATATGTAAATGATTGCATAGCTTTTTCTTGTAATAAAGATGAGTTTCGTTCGAAATGAGTTAAACGTTTTTGTACCGATTCTTCTAATATATTCTTCAAACCAGCTTCATATGTTTTGCTTCGTACAGTGGCAATTTGTCTATCGAAATCTTTGATCGATTGAAATAATTGCTATGAAAACAAAAAAGTAGTTCAATTATAAATCGAAGCAACTTTGTCGAATATCATTTTACCTGATGTTTATCAAGTTTTATTTCTAGTTCTCGACGATTGTCTTTCTGTATACATTCAAATGTTTCATAATTTGTTATCAAATAATTTAAATGTCGATCTAATTCAACAAAATAGACATCAAGTTCTTGCTGGCGTGTATAGAACAGTTCATTTTCATTGATTAATGTCTACGAAAATTTAAAATGGTGTCAGAAAAAAGAATAAAACTAAATAAACTTCGTCTATATTACTTCAAGTTCTTTTCGTGCCAATTGAAATCGATTTGTCATTGATTCGAATGAACGCATTAATTCAGTTGTACAGTTACTTAGAAATGAATCGATGGTACGTAAACGTTTCGATTTAATATCGAATTGATCTAATTGATCCTAAAGAAAGAAGAAGAACAGTTATCAGCATAAACTACTTCGGCAGAATTATCCTTGTGAAAAGAGAGAGAGAGAGAGAAAGAAAGTCGGTTTATGAACTACTGCTTATTAGTTTTGAATGATTATGCTGATGAAAAGATAAACTATTGTGATACAGGACAGACTTAAGATTGAACAATCGTACAAGAAATCGAATATCTTCGTATGGTTTCATTTGAATAGATTGAATTTTTCACAAGTTTATTCATAAGTTTGTTCTTGTCGTGAATATGATAAGTAATGGATATTAAGAAATGAATGCCATTGATTTTCTAAAATGATTTTTATAGTTTTTCATGCGAGGGAATAAAATGTACTCAGAAAAGAAATGTAATGGATGTTTATAAAACTACTAAGATAATAAATATGAAAGTCGATAGTTACAACTTATCGACTGTTCAAACATAGGATAATGAATTTTGTGAAAAATATCACTACTTTACAACGAGAAAAAAGACGCACATATAGATACGTTCATGACTATGGATATTCACTAGAGATGTATGAAAACTTTTGTCTTTGATTCTGATAGATGTAATATAACCCGAATTTTAATCTACTAAAAGTTATTCGAGCTTTCGATACATCTCATTTGAATGATATTTTCGTTCATAGGATTCATGAAAGAGTTTTCATTCCATCTCCCATCGGGTTCTTTTCATTTCCAAAATACTATAAACTTAATTGTGCACATGTTTCGTATTCACTTTCGTTGTCCTTTTTTTTGTTTAATTCTGATTCGATCCTCGTGGTTAAAATTAATATTTGTTTTTCGTGCTGTAATTCTAGCTTTGTCATCTTTCGCAGAAGATCAATAGAGAGATACTTTTCAAACGAACTATAATCCACATTGATTCTGTAGTCAATCTCACGAATAACTGCTAATATATGTCGTGTTTGGAAAGAACAAAAGGTAAAAATACTTTCAACATTTTGAAATACATACGCGTAGATTTTCAATCGATGTTAATGAAAGTATTTCATTATCGTGGGATTGTTTTTGTAATGAATCAAGAAAAAGATTTATTTCATGTATGCATGTTTGAACAAGTTCACATGCTTGCGAGCGTGTACGTAGATCTTGCTGGATAGTCGAAAATAATTGATTCAATTCATTTAATTGAAGTTTTAATGTTCTAAATTTTTAATTTCAAATAATGATATAAAATAGATATGCCACTCTGTTTTCTGTTTTGTTCATTACCGGATTTGTGTTCGTGTAGATTCTTTTTTAGTTGAATGAGTGAATCCACTTGTAGCAAGTGTTTCTAATTGTTTCATATTTTGTTCACATTGCATTCGACTCTGTTGAATATCCTAAACATAATCGATTGTTTAAAAGAGAAAGCATAGAAAATTTCGAATAGAAAATCAACTGACTTGAATAGTATCAAGATGGATCAATGATTTTTGTTCTTGACGAATACTCATCAATTGATGTTTATAGGTTTGAAGTGATGTATGAATTATGGATACTAGACTTTGCCATTGTTGATTGAAATTTGCTGCTTGTTGAGCTCGTTCTAATTGACTATTACATTGACCAAGTAGAACGATGATTCTATTTATAAAATAGTACGAAACAATAGTTTAGATTTGACACCTATGATGAAAAGATCATCAGCTTGTCCGGCGAACGGTCAATCAGCATGCATTGAATTGAGCACTGGAATTCTCCGAGAGAAAACATCTGATCGTACTCATTTCAAGTTGCTTAAAAGGTTTTCATATACTCTGCATCGATCTATCCGGTTTATTTTTAAAAATACGAGAAGAAATTACAGTTGCCAGCAAAAATTGCGCATTTTTGGCAGAAAATAACGTGAAAATGCAATTTTGGCTATTATCGCATTTCAGTCACTGTTTTGTTTCTGATAAAAATAGAGATATTAGTAGTCAGAAAGGAGTCCATATCCTCGAGTAAATTCAAACTCAATAAATCATCACTATGATAAGTAAACATTGAACTCATTCCAAACACCACAAGGTATCGATGAGAGCAGTAAGCGTACATTTAAAATTGAGTTTTTGAAAAACAAAATGGTTTACACTGATTCGACGAGATAGATTTCATTACAGCAACGACCTTAAGTCTTATAGAATGTTCAAATCTCATTATCTGATTATTAATTTCCTAAATTATTTTTACGAATCTTACTTTACCTTTCTCTTAAAATCGAAGTATTATGTGCTTGTCTCGTCCAATCATAATCATTTATTGACGATTCATGTTCTTCAAGTTCCTTTAATTGTTTATCTTTATTAGAAATATTTTCACTCAATTGATTTAGATATTCAATCGTAGATTCATCATCATCAGTATTTGTCGCAATAAACGCTGTTAATTGATTTTCAGTTTGATTTAACCATGAAACAAATGTTTTATTGTGTTTTTCATATTGATGCCATACATCACACAAATGTTGCAGTTCAAGAATAGCCCGTTCAATTGTTTGTTTACCATTATCAATAACTAAATGCATTTGTTCAAAATTTTGTTGATAATTTACTTTAATCATTGCATTTAAATTAAATTCAATTATTAAATAATACTGTTCATAACTTTGATTAAAATCTGTTTCAAGACATTCTAATTCAATTTTATATTCCTAAATATAACGAATGAAACGATCAAGAATGTGGATAGGAAAAAAGAAAGTGGGCAATCATTGAATACTAACTTCGATTTTACTCAAACGACTTTGTAATGTATCTAGATCGCAATCTGTTTTTGTACATAATGATAAACGATCCATTAAAAATTTTAATTTTTCCATTATGAATTGTTTACTATCTTCGATTGATATTTGTGTACAAACGAATTCTTCTAATGAATTTATTTTTATCTGTAGTAGAAAAAGAAAAAAAGACAAATCGTTTTTCATTCAAAAACTAATAAAAAAACGTGTAATGTATTTTACTCGAAGTTCTTCTTGAAATTCATTTAATAATTGTTCGATGATATCAAATCGATTACTATCAACAATTTTTTCTTTCAATGTATTTAATAATGTTTGTTTAACATTAATATCGTTCGAAAAACATTTTAATTGATACAAACGTTTACGATTTTCATCTCGTAAACTTAAATTATTTGTTAAATCGTTTAGTTTATAACGATGTTCATCTATCCAATCATTTATTTCATTTAATGTTTCATCGATTTCCATACGATCGATTTTAACATTATGTATCATTTGTTTCAATTGTTTTTGTTTGATGTTATATGTTGACCAACGGGATTGATATTCAGTCATGGTATGTTTTAATTGTGCACGACCTTCAATTGATGTTGTTTTGAATACTTGTTCAAGACAATCATCAAGATTAGAAAGTAAACTTTCACCATCAATATTCTCATTGATTAAATCCTGAGAACGAAAATATTGTTACTCGAATCGATTCATGAGATAACTATTGATTAGTAGTAGATCGTTCAAATGGCAATGAATACTTCTTGTTTATTTGTTATTTTTTTCTTTTTTGATAATTTTTTTAATTTAATGTATGCTATTGGTTTGGACTGATGCTCAAGGAAGATCAGGAACGAAAACAAATATATTGACTGATTGGAGACCTACAGATCATTTTTTCCGTAGCGAGTCCCATAGAAATATAGTTTCTTTTAAAACTTTCCAAAAAGTGAGTCCATAATCGTTATAGTCCAGCAGGTTTTTATGCAGTGTGCAGAGCACGATTATGATTCTCCTCATGATACACATTTACTATGACTGACAAGTGTATTTACTAGCATATTCATATTTAAAAACAAGAATTTTGTGACTCGATTTTAGCGGAATATGCAGAAATCGTAGTTGTACAATTGTTAAACTTTCTATATATTTCTAGATATTGAGCGTTATGTTAGTCTATACAAGTAATAATACTAGTACAACATCTCTCTTACAGGTACAATCTGGACATGCATGTAAGTAATCATATAGTGAAAATACTCACTATAGAGAAATTTTCTCAGTATCTCATTTGTGAACTGAGACATTGAATAGCAATGGGTGTCGTTATGGATAGCTTTCTATTTTCTTCTTACTATGATATTATGAAATTACAGTCATTTGAACGAGTGCTCATATAAGAAGAGACGAAATTCCTGCACCGACAATGTCTTGAAATATCTCTGAAGTTTTTTTTTCGTGTACATATTTCATTATAATTTCTTGTAAACTACTTTACAAAGTATCGTTTTGTTGTCTCGTTCTATACGTGAATGATTATATGCAGATTGCTCATAGTAGTGAGATTCATAGTGTTCATTAAAGCTCAACGACGCATGTATTGTTAATTTTAATTGGCCAGTCACATAGAGAGATTTCCATGCGCAATTTTCATTGAATGAAGTTCTTTATTCTATAGTAATCGAATCCATACATCATCTTAAGAATTTACGTTCTCTTGATTTCTTAGAATTCTTCCATGTTGCAAACTTTGTATTGTTTCACAACAATTCTGATCTATCAATGTAACATGTCAATGTTGATTCAACTGCGGATCACTGAATTCAGTATGTATTTTCTAACAGCAATTCGGAAAATTTTATTCAGGGTAAAACAAGGAAAGATATTCTTTTAGGTAACAGATCAGTGAGTTAATCTCACATTTGTCGCATAGTTCATACACTAGGAGTCTGATATGAGATTCCATCAATAAGCATAACCTGATAGATAATGAATTCATCAGTTTTAATCATTTTCTTAAATATAACATAAAGAGATGTGTTCATTCAAGTTTCTTTTTCCGAATTCAAAGGAAATTTAACGACATCCAAAAATTGCCTCTTACAACTAAAGAAAATCTCTGCTATTCAATTCCAAAGATACTTAATTTACAAAACTCTTCTTGTAGTGATAGAGGAAGATTTTGAAAGGAACGATTCAAGTTTCTCATGGATTTATGTCTTTAATGCACACTTCAATTGCTACGTAAGTTTGAACTAGCATAGTAAGTAAACAAACAAAACAAACACGGGGTTGTTGACTTTTGATTCAACGATATTCAAGAAAAACATACTGTGCCTATACATACTTCTACACTTCGATAATGTTCTTCTATGGCATAGTCAGTTTTCATTGCATTCGCTGATGTATGTTTTTCTAGTCGATTTTCAGCATCGGTCATCCAGTGATGAAATGTTTCTGAAACTGTTTCAAAGTGTTCATGATATTCGACAGCTTCAGATGCTTGTATCAGTGCATCCTATAAAAAGAATGCATTTCTATTCATAGAAAAACAAATCAATGAATCTAACATACTTGAACATTGGAAAGTAATTGTTGTCGTTTTTCCATGCATTGATTATAGGCTTGAATTAATGAAACAATAGAAACTTTACTTTCGAGTTGTTTCAATTCTTGTTTAAGATCTAGATAATTTTCCAAATTACGAATAAGAATCTATCAAAATAAAAAAACGACAACAGTTTGTATTTTCTATGATGATAAAAAAAACAAGAATCTTATAATAATAAACTAAATATTACTTTAATATGCTCAAGTTTTTCTAATTTCAAGGCAAGTGTCGATTGATTTACAATCATCAATTGAAACGAACTTTCTTGTTCTTTTAAACCTTGATGAATATTATTGATATTAACATCAAGTTTTTTAATATTATCTTCAAGTTTTTCAATTTCTTGTTTTTGATCATCGAAATCACTCATGAATTCAATCCATTCATCGTCAATAGCTTGACATTCATCATCGATTTCATCGGTATTGTATTCATTATTCAATAGATTTCGTGTTAGTTTTATATTTTCAATAGCTTGATGAACATAAATACGACCGTTTGTCAATGAATTTATCATTTCCTAAAAATAAAACAATCATATCAACAAAAATAATAGATATTATGAGAAAAAACAAAATCTTCCATCAAACACTTTACATGAATCAATCGTTGTTTAGCATCAATAGTTAAACGATAATCGTTTGATAGCCGTGTTAATTTAATGCGTAAACTTTCGATAAATTTTCTATAACTTTCAATGGAATTATTTGTTTCACTTTCGATACGTTCATCTATTCGTTCAATAAAACGATTTATATCTTGGCTTAATACTCTATAGCGATTATTGATATTCAATAATGTCGTTGATAATTGAGTACTTTCATGACGGATATTATTATTCGTATATTGTTGAATACTTTCATTTAATTGTTGAAGTTTTGAACTAAATAATTGTGTTAGTTCTGCTTCTATTTGTTTAACTTGTTGATGAAGTTTAACAAAATTTTCAAGGGATTCTGCTTCATTAAAAATTTTCTCATAGGATTCTCTTTGTTCAACTAGTTTTAATAATAATGGACTGAGTGAATCAAGTTCTCCTAATAATTTCGAACTTTGCTCTTGAATATTGCGTTCGTTTTCAACCGATTGATTTATTTGATCATCAAAGTCTTGTAAACGTTGATGAATATTATCACGATATTCTTCTAGTTCATGAAAACAAGTTTCACTGCTATTTATTCTCATGCGAACTAATTGCTCATCAAATTGTGTATATAAATTAGCTATAATTGGAAGTTGAATCTAAGTAATATAATAAGAAAGAATGAATGTCTTTACAAAAGTAGTCTCTCTTTTAACGTACTTGTACAATTTCAAGAAAACGATTTTGATCAACTTTACCAGCCATTTTTGATGCTAATTCATCAATTCCATGAATTTTAGAATCAAGTTCTTTTCGAATTTTTTCAATCGATTGTAAATAGCTACATATTGTTTCTGTACGTTTTATATGATCATGTAAATTCAACTAAAACAAAGTATATTGAAATTATGTGCATTACAATGTAACGTTGTTTTATGTGAAATAATTCGATAAATTAATCATATCTAATAAGACTTACTTCCAATGTTTCTTTCATTTTTGTTTGCAAATGAGTAAAATCAAAATAGGTTGACCAATTCATTTCATACCATGGCTTTAGTAGGCCAATGAATTCATCACGTCGTTTTTGACATATGACCATGTCATGTTCGGCACTTTGATGTTGATCTAATTCAATTTGCTAAATACATGGATGTAAATAAATTATAATCATAGGAAATGCTTTTTGGTTTTTGTTGAAATTACTTTCAATTTATTCAAATGAATTTTTGCTTGTTGAAATGAATTGGAACTCGTATTTGTATTATTTAAAATTAATTCAACACTATGTAACGTTGTGTCAACTTGTTTTCGAAGCACGTCTATTTCATTGAACAATGTATGTGCTCGTTGTAGAACATAGAGGCGTTCGTTTGTTTCAACATTTAATTTTTCCCATTCAATTTGAATGTCTTCTATAATATTGTCGTTTTCAGCCGCTGAATTTATCGATGTTCGTACCAATTGTTTGAATAGTGGATCAAGTTCATGTTCGATTTCGTCTTGTAAATGCTGGAAAGCAAAAGCTCACGAGAAGAGCTAGCTGCGAGCGTGCAGCATGGCACAAAAAGAATAGATAGGTACGGGGGCAAGCATGCGAGACGAAGTGTTAAGCATTTAAAGCAAGTATACAGAACCAAGAGTGAATCGGATTCGTGCCATATCTATATATCTACGTGTGCATTAGTGCATTCTATACACACACGGACACACAGTATATTGCACACATTTAGAGGGCATAGAACGATTGGGCTAGTGCGCGCCTTTTTAATATGCCTGATGTTTTTAAATTTCAATATCGAGAATAGCGATATCAAAAGCTAGTATTTTTCTAGAACACATTTGTTGGTTTTTTTAATTTTAATTCCCTAGATTCCTGTTTATTTATTGGTTTTCACGCAATAATGTTTAATTATGTCAATAATTAGGAAAGATAAAAAAGGGAATGAAATATTCAGGTAACATACCTTGACGACAATCACGAGATCTTCGATATCATGAACCGTATAGCCAGATAGACGAGCTGAACGAAGATTGCTACTCAATGTATTGATGCGGGCCAATAAATTGCTATGAGCCTGAGTAAAGTCTTCTACTAATTGATTTAATTCTTGGGTTTGACTACGACGTTGAATAAGCTATTGAGAATATTTTCAGTTAAAAATTTTGAACTATTCAGTAAAGTTTATTATCATAAAGTAACTTTCAGATAGCATATTTCTTAGAAAATGAAACATTCATATTTCAGAGAGATTTTTTTCTTGCTTATAGAAAAACGAGGCGAAATCGTACGATAAGATCATTTTAGACTGAAGAAGAGACGATTTACTCTGTTCGAAGATGTGTCGAATTCTATGCTGAGACACTTCAACTTCGTTTTTCAACAAAAAAAACGTAGTCAGATTATTTGCATCAAGAATTCATTTTTTTTCCATTAACAACATTGTTCGATTTTATGTAATAAGGACATTGAGTAACGCTTCTCATATTAATACGAATATCCATCGATGCTTTTCTTTTTTCATTGAAGTTTTTCATCGATTACAAGAATCTAATTAAAACTTGAAGATTTCGATTGACAACTGACTTTTATTCCCTTTTCTAATGCATGAGTAAATCTAAGTTCAGATTTTATGAATGAATGTTTGTTAAATTTGAAAAAAATAAAATTTTAGACAAATTTTCATAGTTCTTACTCATCATTAAGATGAGACATAACATTCACTGTAGTTACCCCGAACAAAATTGAAAATTGCCGCAAAAATCTTCTAATCCTTATTGTTAGTCCTTCATTAGAACTTCTATGATGAACAAAACCTACACTACTAAACAAGTAGCTATGATTGAAACGCGCTTTGATTGCTAGATTTGAAACATTAGTTTGAGTATTTCTTGAGGAATGCTGCATTGAAACCTTCGGTTCGTAGTTCATTTTATTAGAGTTAGTTTCTTTGCGAACACAATATCAGATAAATCTTATTCTAAAGTTGACAGTAAAATGATTCATACTGTGTTTAGACACCGACAATGACTGATGACAAAAAACTCTGTAGTAATCAAGTATGAGGAAATCTCTACCGCTCTTCAATGACTTACCAAACAAAACAATACTCATGCGATGAACATTAGACGAAAGGAGGAATAGTATTCCTTCCCCGATTGTTTGTCATAATTTGAAAAAATTGTGCTGCTCTTTTCAAAAAAAACTTTTGTAACTGATACTATTTGCAAATTTTTGATTTTCGACTTGGAGTGGACATGTAGAAAATTCTCGACGAGAATAATTTTCAGAAGCAAATAGTGAAGTCTACACAATCGATCTATTTTAATCGGATAGTTATTTGTGAAATATTTGAAGTGAATTATCTACAGCGCTGGATTTTCCTTTTGAAAATGCCTAGTCGAATTTCGACATCTTGAGAATAAAAACTTAGACTACTAGATCACTGTAGACTTTTCTATAATTTATTAGTACTACCTGCCGAATGAACATTACGTCGTTTGGTGTCAGAGTTGACTTTAAACATTAGTTGCTTTTAGAAGTCAACTAGTCGGCCTTCAAATTGAAGACATCTTAGTAATTAAAAACTCATTTCATTCAAATACGATAGAAAAATTCAGATGTTCAATGATTGAAGCAGAATGAATGTAAACCATTCATAAGAATATCACTAAGTTGACTAGTCGAAGCATACCCCTGTGTTACAGTCCGAAAATTCATAAAAATTCACATGATCATGGACTTCATTTTATTATTTAACTTTGTCCCACAATGACCCAGACGTCCCGTATAGCTGATGAGAGAATTGTTTCAGTAGATACAGATTGGATTGTTAGCAATAAGTTGGTACAAATGTAAAACAAGAGAAAAACCTACTATTACGACAAGTTTTCAACATAGCATGACGTTTTTACAGTAAAAATGTCAATTTTGCCAGGAATCTGATAGTTGTCCTCGTTGGTTCTCAGTAAGGTTACGGTTTTATCATTCACTTTGGCCTTGCGTATTTATTTACTTTAATTGTAATGGGCAATATAAAGTTGATATCTTAGTCTTGGCTGAGAAATTTATAGTAGTGTGAAGAAAAAATAATTAGTATTTGAAACTGTGGGAATGTTTGAAATTTATTATGAATTTTCAGTCACCAATTGAAAAAAAATGACCCTCTATCTAAAATATCCGTTGTAATAAAAATCGAGATATTTCTATTAACATCATCTGTAAACAAAATCCAGGAGTTTAGACCATATTTAAATGAAATTATTTTTTAATTGCTTAGATACACTCAATTTTAAAGTAAAATACTATTAATTTTGAAATTTTAAAGACAACTTCGACATATATACTCAAAAAAGAAATTTGTAATGATAACTTTCATAATAGATTGAAAATTGTACAACAAAATATCATGTACAAGAACAAAACTTTTGCCTTATTCTTTCTTCAATGTCATCAAATATTTCTATGATCTTATACATAGGACATGTTATTCGCTTTGAATTAATGTATGATTTAAAAATGAATGAAAATCAAATCGTCAGCAAGTTGTACTAGTTCGTGTAGTTCATTATTTCAAAAAAGAAAGAAATACACTGTTAAAATGTTTCATTTAAAGTACAATTGGCTTCCTATCCTTGTCTCTGCAGTTTTAACTTCAATAAAATAAACAGAATGAGTTGACTTTTGGAAAGTTGCACGATTCAATAAAAGTTCATAGTTAATATTTAGATTGTATGTAACTACGCTTACTTTATTTTCAGCCATGTCAATTAAATTTTGAATATTACGGCTTTCAACCGTAAAGAAAATTGTTCGATTAGTTGTGGAATCTGTTATTGCTGTATTACTTTCTTCCATTAAACGATCAAGTATACTACTTTCGGATTGAATTGATCGTAAATCTGCTGTGTAACGTTCAAGTTGAGTTTTTAATGAATCGATATCATGAATTTTGATTTGTTGCTTTTGTTGTAGATCATCGTTGATCTGTTGTAATTTATTTCTTAGATCATTCGAACGTTTAACATGTTCTTCAAAACGTTTCAATAAATCGATACGTTTCTGTAAAATATTTTCATAACTTAAAATGAAACGAAAGAATACTTTTTCTCTTTTATTGTTATCGTCGAATATTAACTTACATGGTCAATCGTTGCCGATGAGCATCGTAACTATTTTGTATCGTCTGTAATTCATTTTTCGGTAAACCAGCAACTTCAAGTTCAGCTAGTTCGTGCCCAATTGTTAATAGTAATGGCTGAATGGATTGCACCTGTTTTTCAATCTGTTGTAAACGTTGCAATGTTTGATGCCATGTTGCACTTTGAATTTGTCCATTATTTTCGATTTGTTCAATAAAATCACGTACACTACGTTCGAATGTTTCAAAACGATTATGAAATAATTTACGAGATTCATATAAATGTTCAGTTTCACGAAGCTAAAACATTTGTGAAGACAAACATAAGAAGAAGGTTATTCGTTAAGCAATAAATCAACGTTTCAAATTACTACGATCTTACAATTTGTAATCTTACAAGCTGTCATAGTATGTATTCAAAACGATATGAGATCATTTATGAGTTTGATTGTGTTATCTAATACTAACGAACATGATATTTTGATTTAAGAGTTGCTCGTTACAAACGATGACTGACTCTTCTCGATCAGAACTGAGATGAGAATTTCTTTTACATTGTTCTATTCTTACTTAACTTTCTTTTTCATAAAACTCAATGTCGAAATAATGCAAACCTGATAATATGATAATAATTTGAGTGAAAACTGACGAAAAATTCATTGATGAGAATAAGTTCCAACTGTTCAGCAAACTGAAAACTTTTCTAGGAAAAATTTGACATATAGAAATAAACTTTTGCAAGTCTGAGCTATGATCTTGAAAAAACATGTAATCTATGAATGAAACATAAAGGATGATCTTTTTTATTTCAAGGAACAGATTTTTTTAGAACTGGTCAACTTACACATCCACACTTGACCTTAACAACTTCAGTACGATATTTGTTCATAAACAATTCATAAACGATACAAAAAATAATGATTACAATAAAGCGAAACCTACTCTGACATGATTTGGCCACATTGTTTGACAATACACTTTCTATGACTTCATCAAATGTGTGCTTCTCGTTGCAATATTGAACTGAACTTTTTTTTTTCGAAGAAAAATGAGAAGGCATGAAATCTTTTTTTTTTCTATATCGTTACGTGATTTTCTTTTATTCTCTCTTCATGCCAACAAATGAGTTTAGTTCTTTTTTTCTTTTTCTTTTCAAGAATTTTTTTCTCGTTTATAATAAGATTTAAAAACTTACTGTATCAGTAATCAGTCGATTAAGTTGATTCCATCGTGTTTCAACAGATGCTTGTTCTTCATTGAGTATTCGTTGACCTTCTAATGAACAATATTGTCTTAAATCACTAAATTGTTTCTGTAAACGATTGTAATGCGATGTATGACTATTAAAATTTTCATTCAGTAACTTAAACGAAATTAGAAAAAAAACAAATAAGACAATATTTCAAATATCGTTTAGAATTTTCATTATCTTTCTTCTTACTCGAAGTTCATTTACTAGTGTATTAATTCGATTAAGATCAAATAGTTTATTAATATCTGTTGAAATTACATTATGAACTCGTTGTTCAAATTCGAGTAGAATTTCATCACGAAACGAATTGAATTCAGAATCGAACGATGCCCATGTACGATGTTGTGCTGTATAAATTGTTACTAAATCGTCAGATTTTCGTTCCAAATCAATCCATCGTGATGATAGAGATTTGATTAAAGATTTTAATTCATATTGGTCAGCGACATTGGGCTCTTCATCGAGTAAATTGTTATATACAGTTAACATCCGACGGCGCTCTTCGAGAAATTCCTATGTTTTTTTTTCAACAAGACAATCAAAATATAACTATTGAAAAAGAAACTTATTTTCTATTACTTTATGTTTATCAAGTAATTGTTTAGCATCATTTAAATTCAACGCACCAGTTTGATCAAAGCGTTTATTCAAATAATGTTCCATTTGTTCCATCCATGGTTGTAATTGTTGGATGTAGCGTTGTGTTGTTTGAACATGTGTTCGAGATTGTGCCACTTGTTCTTCTTCGCGATTTATTTTATTCGATGTTGTTTCAGCTTGTACACGTAATTGATGTAAACGATTTAAAACATTTCGTAATTCTCTTGGCCGAGAACGAAGCGATTCAAGATTCGAACCATCGGAATGTAAGACTGATAATGCATGTAAATATTCAGCAAGATCAGTACGAATACGCTAGAGATAGAGAGAGAGAAAAAAATCGATATTATAGTCTAATTCATTTTGTTTTGTATGTTGAAATATTTCGAAAAGAAACGAAACGATTCGAATTTTTGCATACAATAATCAATTCCAACATTTCATCTTATAAGGCTTAATGAGTTACTGTAGATTATGATAGTTCATTCTAGAACGCACGAGAACATCTATTCTTCTCTAATGTAAAGAACTGCGCATTGGTTTTTCGGCAATGTCGATCTGAAACTTGCACCTTTTTACCAAAAAGTCAACTAAATTAACTTTCAGAAACAGGAATACATGATATACACACAACCTTTGAAAAAATGTCTATATCTTGATAGACGCCAGTTTTTCAGAGATGTTGTTGATAACGTATATCTCTTTTTAATAGTAATTACTAGTCTACAGGAGTTCTCTTGACGCATGTAGTTCTACATTAGAACTTAAAATGATTATTTCTCGGAAAGTCTGAAATCCCTTAGAAAAATAAGACAACAGCTTGCATGAATTCTCAAAATAAATCCTAGACCTGAAAATTTTTTTTGATCAAAAGGCAATGCAAGACTGGTATGTAAGAACTACATTCAACGAAAACATTTGAAATCCGTTTCCTTTCCTTACTTATTTCAGTTCCATCAATCGAATCGAGATACATTTTCAATGATTCCTTTGTTGACAACAGAAGTTCCTCAAACATGTGTACATCTGTCTTTCATTCATAACTCTAATCGCTATTGCAGATCGATTGACATACGTTTTCTTCTTTTTCATTGTATTAGTACTATGTATGACAACAAAATGTTCGTATTTCAAAATTATTCTACATTAGTAATCTATAATCACATTATTGTTCATTTGAGAGTTTTCTTTAGCAATAAAAATTGATATTTCAGTATAGATTCATTGTGATAGGTACTCGATAAAATCTCTTACGAACAAAACAGTGTTGTGAAAGCATGCCGAACGAGGTCGGGCAGCATTATATTTCGACTAAACATCAATTTATATCGTTACATGTTCTACTAAAAATGAAAATAGACCAAATGAAAATCAGATAATCAAATTATAATCGTAGCGATTAGCTATTGAATTGTAGGTATTCAAAGTATGATATTATAAAAAGTGTGAGTGTCTTTCACTCGACGAAATCTCAGTGGCAAAGAAATGATTGCATGCATATTCGATAGATCAGATTCTCTAATACATGGTATTAAAAACTATACATAAATGTAGAAGAATCAAACGTATGAGTTATTCTATTCGGACTAGGTTCATTTTCATCGTATAAGTTCAACTGAAAAAATTCTATAGTTTAATCAAGTCAATGTAATGCCGTGTATCTCCATTAAATTATTTAGTGAGACGTCTAGGTATTTCTTTTTTGAATAGAAAAATTCTTCTCTACCTCTAAGACTTGTTGTTTCTCTTCTAACGCTCGATCTCCAATTAATTTTGTATCTAACATTGAACTAATTTCTTTATATAATGTTTCTAAACGTTTAAGTTCATCGTTGAATTGTATCCATTTCTCATTATCAGATATTAGATCTTGCAAGATCTCATCTGTTATTCGTAATTTTTCAAATAAATCTTCTTGCATATTATCATATTCAGTTTTAAGTGCTTGTAGATTTCCGTAAGGCAATAAATTATTAGACGATATCGTTTGTAAAACTTGACCTGTTTCTTCAAGTAGTGGTTTTAAATCAGCATAAGAATGTTGAAGTTGCTAAAATGAATGCATAGGACAAAGAAAGAGCATAATATTCATAAAGACGAGAGGCATTCTATTTTTACTTTGCAACTTTCGATTTCATGTTGAAATGAAGTAATCGAAGTTCGATTAGCAGTTAATTGTGCAAGTTCATTGTTTAATCGTTCGTTTTGTTGTTGAAAACGACGCTTATTTGCATCGAAACGTTCCCATAGCTCAAGTAAGCGCTAAAAATTTGAACAAAAAACCGTGATGAAAAGAAAAATAGAATAAAGTCTTCTATTCATATTACGTGAAGTTTTTCTAATAAATCTTCCGCTAATTGAATTTTATCAGTGTAAATTTTTTGTATATTTTGTATATCATGTTGAACATATTTTGGTACCATGGGTAATCGAAGAAGTTCTGTACCACGTGTAACAAGTTCATTGACTTGTTGTGAAAAATTTTTTAGACTATTATAAACTTGTGTTTGATCTTGTAAAATAACACGAACATCGGATACATCTCGAAAATTCATTGGTACATTAACTAGATTTATTAATGATACGTTTAATTGTAGACTATTTTCATGAATCATTTTAGCTGGAATAATGACAGAACAATACTGTGATGTTTCTTCAATAGAAACACATAATTGTTTATAACGTGATAGAAGTAAATCGAGCCGTTGGCGATAACGAAGTGGTTCATCAGTGGCTTGTTCTTCGATAAGTTCATTTAAGATTAATGGTAATGATTTAGTGTAATCTGATATTGTGTCGATTTGTTGAAAATCAGTCTATCAAATGAAAAATCATACTTATGATAGAATTTTTGTTAATAAACCATGAACTCTGTATAAGTTGAGTTGGAAAGCATAAGAATGAGATATTAGTTATTCATACTTTTGAAATATTGATTAATATTGTAGAAATAGATTTCGTTTATTACCATCATAGAACTTGACTAACAGAATGTATTCCCTTTCTATGAATGAACTATGAAAACAAAAGAGAGCCATGTTATCTGTCATAGTAGTGCTCGTATTACAGTTTTATCTTTCATTAGAAAATATTACAATGTATCATAAATTCCAGGCACAACTTAATGATGTCGCGTGTAATAGTCAATGTTTATAACAAGAGTTCTAATCTCATACAGTTATAACACAAGAACACGATGGAGCTAGATCTTCAGTCACAACATACACAGTGAGCTCATTATATTTGATCAATCAAAATCTGATGAACGAGAAGCAATAATATTTATATGAATATTTCAGACTACAATGCATGATAGTGTTGATCTACTAGTTAATAAGACACCCATACGTTCTTGTACCACTTATACTTGATAAAATCTCAAGTCGACAGTTTGTCCTACTTTCAGTCATGAAGTTTTCGATAGGAAAAAAAATCTTAGAGCATATCATCCGTACATGAGAATTTTTCACTGCATTTAAAATTAATGTGAAAAGAAGAATCTTGATAAAGAACAGATCGCTTGATTATTCTTTCTTTTTTTAATTCTATAGAAGACTCTCTACTACTAGATAAATTAAAATTAAGTTCTAGGCATCTTGACTAGATATAAAGATGATTGTCGATCGATGAGAATCCCTTTGTCCATGATCAACTTATCGATGTTTTCAACTAATTTACTATTGACTTCTTTCCATTAATCGATACTCTTGTCTGATTTCAATAGTTTAACTATTCCTAATATTGTTGTCGTGCGATGTTTTAATTGAACATGTTCTCTTTTTTTTCGCAGCATTCAAGAATCTTCTTAATTAAATATAGATTTTCACAATTAAAACATGCCATTTTTCCTCGACATACAAAACGCAGTCGATCAATTCATGCTTCATGTGATACTTTCGTTTTATTCAAACAATTATTTTGTGATTGTAAGAGAATAAATTCCTAATTATTTGCATTCAAATTTTATCATTATGAAAGCAACTGAAAAAAAAACTCTACTTTCTGTCAATATTGACATGAAAGTCTACGATCAAGATCTCTTATAAAAATCAACAATAGAAAGGTGAAAATCAAAGGCATGTGCAATGAAACAATGTTGTTGCTTTTTCTTGAAATTGACTAACCTTGAATTTACTGACAAGTGCTTTATATTGTTCCAAAGGTATTTCAGTATTCTGCGTATTATTCATAGAACGGTCAATAGTAGTCATCCAAGTTTCGACATGATGAAATCTGAAACATGTAAAAACATTTTCTGCGAACTAGAAAACAATAACATCGGACCTATAGATTGATCTCATTGAATGCTATGAAAACTAATTTCGGTTTAATTAGACACTGTATTCGATACAACTGATCAAATCGTTTTAGTATTTAGAATTTAGATCTTTTTCCCAATTGAAATTCAAAGTAAGAAACCATAGATTTTTGTCTTCATCTGTTCATTTCCCTATTTTTAGTACTGTCAACTCCTATAGTTCTACGAAATCTAGCAACGCATGAAAATAATAGAGAACGTTTTTCTGTAGGATTGCTTATGATTCACATAAGATTGATCTTATTTTCTTTGTCTAGTATTATAGTTTTCAGGTCAAAATTTACTTTTCTTCAAATTCTTGCCATTTTTTCGGTATAGTTTGAAGTTTTCTTCTAACATTATCAATTTTTGTTTGCATGTGTGCCCAATAATTATTCAGTTTAATTGTACGTTGATCAATCTGTTCATTTTCATGACTAATCAATGTTTGCTCTTGTTCTCTCATGCGAATATCATTTGCAAACGTATGTAAATCTTTCATATGTACTTCCATGGTTGGTTGAAAATTATTTAATTGAAAACGCTCATTATGACGACGTAAAATATCCGTTGTATCATGTTGTCGTTCTAATTGTTTAAGTTCGTCATTAAGTTCACTTTCCGCTTGTTCTAATTCTAGAACAATAACATGTTCAATACGTTCGAATTGTAGACGTAATAAACGTATTGGAGCATAACATATTATTGTTTTCCATTTTGATTCAAGTGTATCCATTAAAAATTGAATTTCTTTTTGCTCAATTTTATCTCTTATATGTAATAATTCACGACCAGATTTAATGAAACCATGCAGAATTTCATCGTCGATTGTTTGAAAAAATTCTTTATGTTTTCGTATCAAATAAGCATAATCATCATGTTTTTCTTTAACAACATTTTGTGCTTGATCTATCCATTCGTCTAAATTTTGTAGACGTTGATGAAAATCTTTCCATAATTGAGAATGTTGATTGAATTCTTTTTCCCAATACGATGCTTGCTGTGTTATTTGCTACATGAACAAAAATAGGTTTTTAGAAAAAAAGAAAAGTTTAATTCTTAGATTTTGAAATCTACTTCGTATGTATCGGCTAATTGTCTATATTGCTCATCGATAGGTGAAAAATCTAATGGTACTAAATTTTCATTGGCTTTTTTCATCGTTTGTATGAGTTTGAATTTGCTTTCCAGCAGCCCTTGATAGTAACCAGTTTCGGCAAAAAAATTCTATGAAATCAACTAAAATAGTAAGTAACGAATATCTCGAATAACATTTACCCGATGTTGTTCGAGGAAATCTTCGATGCGTTTAACTGGCACTTGAATAGAATATCGACTCATCAATTGTTTAGCTTCATTAAACCATTGTAGACATTTCTGTAGGCCGTCTTCAAATTTCTGTAAATGTCCAAGCATAACTTTATTTCGTTTCAATGTTAATGGTAACAATTCTTGTATACGACGTAATTTTTCAAAGCATGTTTGTAAAATCGAATTCATTTCACTTGTTGCATATGTTTCACCACTTTCACGTGCAATTGTTTGACTTAATTTGACAAGTGCTTGAATATTTTCATTAATTATATCAGTACTAGACTGTGCTGTCTAATAAACAAGATCAAAAAGATGTATGATGAATTCAAAAGCTGAAAATCATGAACAGAATTCTTGTTGACTTACATAGAGACGATTTTCTTGATCTTTAAGTATCTGAATTGTACATGGTAAATAGGCTTGCATTTCTAATTCAATTTTATCTAATGTATCTAATATATTCGAACGTTGAGCATAGAATTGATCTCGTTTTTTCTTAATGGATTCATCATGTTCGAATTGATGAACTCCATCAAATATTTCTTTCCATCGTCGATTAATAAATAAGAATTTCTTTTGTAAAGTTGCAACTATTTCATCATCGCATACAGACATTAAACTTTCAATGGCAATACGTAATTTCTCATGTGTTTCCTTCCAGTGATTCATATTGGTAAAATAGCCCTATCAATATAGAGAATTATAAGAACTTGAACATTGCACAAATTAAGAGTGAATTCAACTCTCTCAAGGATCTTCTACTCATTTAATTTAACGCTTTTTCTTAAATTTAGAAAATATGTTAATAACAAAATTAGCTTTAGTAACTAGATTTGCACCGACAAAAGCAATTTCTCGTTTTTTTTTCATGCCCTTATTGCACTCGCTGGAAATTTTTCTTAACCTAAATCCTAAAGGATAGAGAAGAAGCAAGGTTGACCATGTTCGATTCTATTCTTAAAGGAATCCGTTCAAGTAAATATTTTTTATTAAAATGCCTGAAAGGAGTATTAGTATTTTTTTAAAAGCGTTTGTTCTTTATCCGTAAGTGTCACCTAAGAGCCTTTGTATCATTCATAGGTAGTCTCCTTCGTATGTTCTATTCTACTAGATTTAACGTAAAACAACTTAGTTTATTCTAAAGTGAACAGACATTTTTATTAATATTAACTCAAGTACTAGTCTCTCTTGAAATGAAGAGTTCTTACTATTCAGAAAAGACTACTTGAATGATGAACACGAGACCTGTAAAGATTGAAATAAGAAGAGAGTGAGATTAGTAATGAGTTTACCAATCATCGAATAGATTGTTGTCACATGTGAATATCGGCTTCAAAGAAAGAAGTACATTAGTCGTAGTTTTCCAAGTTGAATATCGATCAAGGAAACTAATTATTTCGTTGAAATAGAACAGTCCGTTTCGTCTGTCACACTCGAACGTATGAATTTATCAGAAAGATATTCTATTTTCTCGTATTGATATTCATCATTTTTAGCAAGAAGATTTTCTTCGTTTTCGAAAGACTTTTTGCAAGTTTTAAAAAACTGATAATTAATGTCGAACTCAATTCCGGTAAGATATTTTTGTTCAAAATTCTAAAAACTACACCTGTTTTTATATAAATTTACTAGTGAAAGTTCTTCTTTTGTGAAACATAAATCGAGTAAGAAAATTTATCTATTTCAAGTTGAATACGCATCATTATTCACTTTGAAGATAATGTAAAGTTTTTGAACATTTTTAATTATCAATCAGTTATCCAATATGAAATAATCTTGATATTTTGTACATAGTTATGCCGATGAATCCTTTCAAAAAATATTTTTTTACAAATTATACATAGTATTTGACTCAATTCAATTCACATTTATATATTGAACCTAATGAGTTTTGATTACTGTAAGAAGCACTCCTATAAAATTCTTACGTGGATACTACACGTTTACCAAAGTTCTTTAAAAGGAATCATCATAATAGTACAATACAACGATAGTAATTATCTACGTGTCTGAACTATTTTCAAGGTATTCATGACTAATTAGATTTTATAGAATGTACATGATGTCTCTTCGCAAGTATGTCACAGATGGATGGACTTTCTTCATACGAAATACGAACGATTCCTGAAACATATTTTGTTTAGTCAAAGGAAAAACGAAATGTTCAATATAGAGTTTAATTTTGTCATTTAAACATCATTGCTAGTGATTCATTGTAGATTATATTTTAGAATGAAATGGTATGGAGCTGTCTTATTCTTTATCTTCAACATTAATACGAGTCCTTTTAAGCACCATTTATTGACATAATTTATTTCAAGGATAAAATTATGTGCTTACAGAAATTGGTGAACTTACGAATTTTTCTTCTGATGAACGTTGAAGTACTTGATCACCTTCAGCTAACCATCTTTCCAATTGATCATAAGAATTGACATAAATTTTCCAATTCTCCATTGTTTCTTGTAGCATATGTTCTTTTGTTTTAAGATCAAGAGCTATACTCTTCAATGTTTTACGTACATAATCACAATATGCAGTAAAACCTTTAGCTGTTCGATCATCTTTTCATTGAAAAAGCAGCAGAAAAAAAGAACAATTTAGTTATCGAAATAAACTAATGATCTCACCTTTATTTCGTAATTGACTATAACTTTGCGCTTTACGTGTTAATTCTGGTAATAGACTTTCAATCGTTGCAATAATTTTTTCATCAATAATTTTTCGCTAAAAATAAATCAACTTCGCTTAAATGATGCTTATGAATAATTTCTCTTATCATACTCTATATTCATTATATAATTGTTCTGTTTGAGTAACATTGCCTTGTTTTTTATTTAGAAATTCCATTAAACGTTCTAATTGACCAAAATAAATTTGTACTTTCCAATGGGTTTGTTCGAAATCAAGATAATATCCTCGTTCATCGCAACTGTTCATTATTACTTTGAGACGTTCCTCTAAATTTGCTAAATGTTCTATGGCAACTTGTTTATTAATGATAGATGGATCTCGTTTTAAACGTTGAAATTTTGTTGAAATCTCATCCTTATCAATAAAGAGATCCTAGTTGAAAGGAATAAAAAAAAAAACTTCATTTCCACGACGAAAAGCAAAATCGGTAAGTATTTATACAGCATGTTGGGCATAAAGTTGAACAAAACGTGGGAGATTGTCTTCTGGTGTTGAATTCAATGGATCGAAATCTATTCTTTGTGCTAAAGTTTTTTCAGCTCGATAGATCCATTCAGCAATATGACGAAGATCTCCTGGAAGATTGGAATCGAGTTTATGTCGCCATTGATTCATTCTAAAACAATAGATAGATATATGTTCATTCGTTAAGAAGGAAACAAAAGAAAAGGATTCTAATGCGTACTTGTGAGTCAATTCGTCGAATTGATCTTTTAATTCTTTTAATTTTTCACCGGGAAAATGTGGAGATTTAGATTCTTTGCGTTCGAATGCTTGCCATTTCTTTTGCTTTTCAACAAAATCTTTAGCTTGTTTTACGTATTCCTATTAGAACCGATGAAGAAATATTTTTTTCTTAATGGAGATAATTGTGATTTGTTTGTTATTCGGTAGCACTCCTTTTTTTTACTATTGCTTCATACATACATTCATTTTCATACTTGTATACCTTTCTGATTCTTCATACCTCTCTCTCTCTCTCTCTCTCTGTCTCTCCCCCTGCCTGTGTATGTGTGTATGTCTCTATGAACGGTGAAAGCAAACAATCGCGCGTATGCACAGAATGAGTAGTTACTTTATATTCAGCTTGAATGTCTGTGATGGGTGCTTCAAAAACGTGCGTCAAACGTTGTCGAGTGTCTGTTAACCAACGAAGAAGTTCACCATGTTCTTTGTTTATCGATCCGAAAGGCTGAAAAGAAGAATAAAGAAGAATTTTTTAAACAAACTTTCAGATGGACAAACACACACACACACACATCACACATACCAAATCAGGGAATCGCCGAGAGAATTGAGCTACATAAGTCATAATCGATTTTTCATCTGGTTTGGTTACATCAACATCTATAAAGAAAAGACAAAAGAATAAATATGTGATGTTTATTTTATAATATTAAACTTGAACTTTACTCATTACTTGTTCACCTCCTCCTCTTTTTTAACGTATTGAATAAGTTTACACGCAATCACATCTATGCGCTCTTTTTTTTCGAAATTGTACTTCTGTTATTCTAACGTAAGGTTTGATTCGAATAATAATGATAAAAGAAGACAAACCTTCGGCATCAATTAACCGTGGCACACCAAGATGTTCTTCAGCGATATTAAATGCATTTTCTAATCGTTCACGAGGATCCATTCTCGAAACACGACGTAAATCAACTAGCTCAGGTCGAATTCCATGGATCAATGCATTGAAAGCAAGACCATCGCGCCAACTAGATGTAAAATCTCGTACATCAAATCCATTGATTTTCCTAAATACAATAAAGAAAAATCAAATCTTTTTATCTATTCGAAATCTAGATTTGAAAAGAATTGTTTTGTTTCTTAGCAAAGAAGAAAAGAAGAGCAAAGGAAATCTAATAAGATATTGATAGCATATTCATGCATTTTAGTATGCACTATTATCTCACCGAAGTAGTTCTGCTGATGAAAAACACCTAAATGTGTGCTTTTAGAAAAATATTCACGAACAGAAAAGGAAAAAAACAATGATATTATACTATACCCTGTCGTTTTCTTTCGAACCCAATCAAGTAGAGCATCTTTAGCTTTAATACGATGATCTTTGGAATCTTCATCGAATAAACTTGAATCTTCAATCTTAAATTTAAAAAAAAATAAAATACCATCCTAATTAATAAAAGTCTCATTGTCTTTTAAAACAAAATACAAAACAAACACGTATACAACTATCAAGCGTTTACAATTCGAATCATTCTATGATTTGTTTATTAAACAATAAAAAGGTTTTTTTTCTAAACAATGAACTTCATTTGTATTGAATCATTGAAGAAGAATATTATATTCGTTGTTTAAAACAGATAGCATTGATCTAAGTGGGCAAGAATTTCGAAGAAGTTTTAAGATGTTATTTTTGTTTTTGACATGAAGTACATTTTCTTTGTCTAACAGATAGGCGCATCAAAAATGATGTAAATAATGTCAGCATGAATCCTTAACAATGAATTTACGAACGATAAATGTATACCTCAAATGTTTTACTCAGTTGTTCGTCTACACTGTCCATATTTTGATGAGTCTCCTAAGCTGAGAATGCATTGTTTAGACTTTGGGTTCTAATTGTATTGTAGCAACATTCATACAATTTTTCACAGTATCAGGTCATAGTAGTTATTCTGGTAAATTAGAAAAATTGATTTGTCGCATTGTCATTGAAAATTATCAGGTGAAAATCTTAGACATTTTCGTTTTTATAATCCTGAGGGATTAATATGAAATGATCATTCATTTAATATGATTTATCGAAAATTACAGATTCTTTGCATCTATTTTAAAATAGAATTCAAAAAATCTAGAATAAGATCTATAAATTCTACAATAATCTATTTTTATCGTAATAGACTGATGTTATCACTCGAATTTTCAGATGTGAGACGGCAACATTGAGCTCTAAAAAAAAAACTAGCATAACCTTATAGTAATTAGCTATGCAGCTGAACTCTAGTCAATCTTTTGATAACTCATCCAAACATATTGGCTATGTCATCGAAGCCTAGCTATATCAACTGAGTTGTAGAATCAAATCATATTCATAATTCTATAAATGTAAACATTAAATGTTTCATTTATTTGAAAATAATTTTTTATCTGCGTATTAACAAATCATCGACTAAATTAAATTAGAAAAAAAAACGTTTTCTTGAAACGAAAAGAAAAACCGTCCTAAGACACAGACATCCTGTTTGACTTCATATGAATATTATCAGTGTGTACGATTGATTGATGCTCCCGATAAATCTCAATTTTACATAATAGAAAAAACTCTACAAATATTTATAGCACATCAAATATTTCCAAGTAGACTTTCAATCAATGACGAACATAAATTTTCTCGTTGATACTGCTACGTATATAAATAATCCAATTTAAAGGAGAAATGTATTTATCATTACATCATATTTATTTGCGTGTGACTGTTTTTCAGATAAAAGGAAAAAGAAACGTAGTGTATTCTAACAGCAGAATATATTGTTCAAGGAACTTAAAAATAATTCTCTAACTTTTACGATTCGCTCTTTTTACCTGATAGCATAGAATTAACATCCAAATTAAACCCAAAACCATTGTTGGCTTGCCATCGACAATATCAACCGGACCTATATTGACTAGTTTGATCTTTAATTAAACACAGATACATGTATGCATATGAATTCAACGATTATGTTTTCCTTTCAAATAATTACTTTTCGAGATTCAAGAAATTTCAATGCGTTACTAACATTACAGACAAAATGAGCTCGTTTACTACCTCGATCTACAGGCTACAAATTAAGCAAACAAATAAACAGAAAAACTAAGATTTGTTTTTTGTGTTTTTTTTTTCTAACTTACTAATGTTTGCCCTGATAGTACTTCTATTAATGCAATAAGTTTTGTTCCATCTTTCAAGTCTTGAAATAGATCATTGATAAAATATGGTGGTTCATGTAATGATAAATAAATATTAACCCATTTGGTGAAAGTTTTCTTTTGAACACGTTCTTGTTCATCTTAGAAAATAAAAAGAAACAGAAACATCCTATTATATAATATCAAGTCATATTTAATTTCAACAAACATCTTCACATAATTAAAAAACAACACATTGAATACTTTCAATGTATATTCATACACATTATTAGATGAAGATGTGTAATAGATATAGTACTACTAATGTTTGATAATCGATTTAAACAATAACATGCTGATTTTGGAACGATGTGAAATATAAACGAATCTTATTTAAATTTTTATTTTCAATTATGTTTTGCAAGGTTTTTCTTATACAAATAACATATGTCTGTAATTTATCGATTAGACGAAATAAACATGACATTCTTTGACTACATATGTATGTCTTACTTTGAAGTGTATATATACTCATTTCCAATTCACTGCGACTTGAAATCGATCGAGGACTAGCAACACTTATGTCTGGAACAAAGCTTGCCGTTCGAGATGTTGTTGGCGAAAAAACTGATCGAGTTGGACTAGTCATTGTGTTTTAGTCTTAAATATAAATAACAAAACCTTACATTGAAATCATCATTGAAAAAACAAATAATAACAATCTACGAAAGAAAATATACACAACAATTGTTTGCAGAAGAGAACAATACGATGAACAAGAACTGTTGTTTAACAATTCATTGAAAAGAATAAAACACGTAGATTTGTTTGTAACGAACATTCTAGTTGTGCATCAGTGACAACATCTCAAAAAAAATGAACATACTCATACATACAACATTCTTTCTCTTTTTCTTTCTTTTCTCTTTTGTCTCTCACACCACTCACTCTCCTTGTTGCAACTAATTGAAAAAAGTCTCGAAATTGACTTTCGAGGGATATGTAATGTGTAGTGTTCTGTCTTGTACGATGAAAAAACATATTCAACATTTGGCTTCTTTATAAGATTCAATGAAAATTTATACCCAATATGAGCATTGTAAAGATGTCGGAGAAGAAGTGCGAATCGAAGAGGAACAGTTGAACAATATTAAATTTATTGAACTTTCTATTTTCTCTCTTGTTCCATTCTCTGTCGCCGTCAATTCTATCATGCACAGTTCTCAATCGGTCTTTCTTTTCTCTTTTTTACAATGTCACGCAAACTCCATGATCGAAGCTCTTATTCAGTTTTTCTATAAATGTGACACGCACTTTTCTCACTCATTCGTCTATGATTTATCTCTCGTCGATATCCAATAGGACACAGGTCATGATTTATCTTTTTTTTTTCAGGTATAACAATTCAAATAAATAGAAAAGATTTCCTTTTTTTTCTATTTCTCTTGATTATGTCTATTTGCTTCTATCAACTACACGTACGAACAAAAAAATTCGTTTCTATTACATTCCAACGACGAAGACAAAAGGTAAAACACTTGACAACTCAAGTATATGCATGTGGTTTTTAATGTAGTGTCTCCACCTTTGTCTCTCTCTCTTTTTCTTGCTTGTCCATAATAATGCCAGAATAAAAGAAAATGAATATTACAGTTAAAAGCATACATATAGTTTTTTTTCACTTTTTAGTCTTTGTGTAATGAATGAAAAGAAAATGAAACAAAATAAAGACTTCATTATTAATCTTCGCCTAGTTGGAGTAAGAACAAAAAAGAAGAAGGAATAGAGTTTTTTCTTCTCTTCAATCAACAATACATAGAAATGTGTTTGTATTTGATATTAAATCAAATTTGAAGTAGTACTATAAACAAGAAATTCAAGTTAGCATAATACTTAAAATAATAATACATACGAACGTAGTACAAAAATATATTTTCAGACAACCGTTCTCGGCAAACAAATGTTCGATAATTGATAAAAAAAAATCATCATGAATTATAAGTTTTCGATTAAATCGTTTTCAATTGAATAAATCTCGAAGAAAAGAAAACAATTGACGACAAATAACAAACAACGCATGTCTTGTCTCGACTAAATGTACGGGTGTGTGCATGTGTCTTCACTGTTGTACATGTTTATTGTTGCACTAACTTTTTAAATTTACAATAATCGAAATTAGGCCACAGTTCAAAGCTTTCAATTCACATCGATGTGTGCGCAAGCGAGAACGCACTTGGAAAATTTTTCATTGCTTATCTTGCGATCGTTTTTCTCTTACATGCAGTAGCTGTAAATGTCAAAAGATGAATTATTGGTAATTGAATTAGATAATGATCGTATAGAATCAAATGACTCCTTGAATTTGAATGTACAATGTATTACATATTCACATAATAATATTAGTTTGTTTTCATTCAAAAAGTTATTCGTTGTTTACTTGAAAAAGAATCATTATGTTTAGATAAATTAGTTACCGAGAAACAAATGTTCTCCTAAGGACTCTCAATTAAGAGAAAAAACAAATTGAAAAAAAACGCATTTCGAATTTCTAATCAAAAAATTAAACTACATAGGATTATGAAAATTAGACGTATGCCATGAACATAAGTATACACTCAATAGAAACACTATTTTGTTTAAATAGACTTCATTTTGTTCAAGTAGTGGGAATAGTACTTCGACTTTTTTTGATTAGATGAAATCAAAAAAGAAAGAGTGATATATACAGTAAGTAAACAAGACGATTGTTAACTTAATGTTAGTAGTCAATAATCTCTCATGCTTGACTGTTGCAACGTATTCCATCTTTAATTTTATGATTCACGATTCAACACTGGTCAGTAAAGATAGCAATTAGAAAATCTTCTCTCACTGAATTTTTAAATGACTCGTTCACTCTCAATTCTATATTGCTCGAAAAAAGCTTTCAATTTCTATGAAATACTGACGTTATGATAAGCTTTCTTGACGATCACAATACCTGAATCAAACATATAGTGTTTCTGTTCGGAATCAATCTAAAATACTCAATATAAATGTTCTGAAAAAGAAAATTCAGATCTATTCGCTCGTCTCAAGATAGTCTACAAAAATTACTTCAGTCAAAATATGATTTGCTGTAATGGTTTAACTGATGTTTTGATTTTGTTTAGATTTACAAGAGAGAGTATAAGCGAATTTTCATAGTCACATTGACATCTTGATGATGTCTGACTTTCCTTTTTCAACGCGGCCTTGGTCTAGAGAACTCGAATATTCGTATAAGAATAAAAGATTGTCGTAGGATTTCATGAAACCGATAGAGGACCTATTTGTTTTTACTGATTCCAACTGTATTGTTTGTTTTTGGTTGGAAGTTCGATCATTCTCATGAATATCCGTCGAATAGAAGTACACATCGTTGTGCTCATGAAGATTCAACGTTTAGCTAGTGTATGTAGACTATAAGTAATTCTCGATACAGAATTACTACTTTGTAGAGATTTACAAATATGAAATTTATATAGAATTAGTAGGGAATCTGGTCTTTCACTAGTATATTGTAATGAATTTTTACTACTCTAGGCATGATTCGAGTGTAAAGAGAATCGAACATTCTCGGTCAGAAATACAACAAAACGAATACTGTTGTCAGTATGTCGTTCAATATTGGACAGAACCAATTTTCATTTTATCTACGAGTTAAATTACATTAGTTGAAGAAATTAGTTCAACTTTTTATACAAACGTTACATTTCATAACGCTGTAGGAACTTAATAATCTCGAAATTTAAGTGAGTCGCGCACAGCTTGAATGATTTGAACCGCAGTCGACTTCTGAGATCTTAATTAAAAACTGTTTGAATAATAAGAAACTCAATATTTTGCGAAGGTCAACTTCACTGCTCAACAACTACAGTCGCACCACTTTCAACAGTGTGAAGACTTCTCAAGTAATGCGGACTTGACACTCATCATTTTCGCAGTGCATCTGATAATATTAAAAATATGATGGATTAAATTCGATTAGATAGATAAGCTCTATTGAATTTCATCTCAAATATATTCAGCTTCTCAATGTCATTTTCTGATATGACTTGACATGTTAATCGAAATACGTAGATATTTCGATGTTCTGACAAAATCTCTTAACAGATTACAGCCTAGGATATAATCAAAAACTAATGTTGACATTTTATACATGAAAATTATCGAAAGACCAAACTTCGAAGATGAAGATGATCACGTGATTCATGTAATGTTTACTTCATTTCACGATAACACTTAGCTTCTATTACTTTCCAGTTAATCTTTTTGTCTCTTTTTTTGTGTTCGTTAATCTGTTTAGCAAAAACGTAAAGCACTGTTTTTAATGAAAGTAAAGGAATTTACATCATTGAACATTACGTATGTTTCTAACTCATAAATGAATATTATTCGTTGACAGATTCAAATAACATGTTATGTCAATGAGCTAATTTAAAATGTAGATTGAACATATCTCTGAAGAACTAAATTCACAATTGTAAAGAACCAATAAGATAAAAACGAAAAAAAATGATACTTAACTTCATTTTACCTTTGTAAAAAATAAAAAACAAAACTCGCATGAGCGTAAGTCATTGAAAAACAATATTTTTTTTTCTCTGCTTTTTTCTACAATTTCTACTGCTCAAAGCGTATACCATCGATCAGACTGAAACTTTTCCTTGTGATACCTGACAGCTTTTGCCAGAGTTCGGGTGATCGATTTCCATAAGTGCCATTCGTATATCTATTGGAATGATACTAAACATTTTTTAAACAATGAGATTGTTTAAAATATATCTCAAAAAAAACTTTCTTCAACAACAAATAAAATTAAAACTCGACACTCGATAGTGAACAATTGCTATGCATTTACACTAAACATTACTCGTTATGTTTTTTTCAGAAGCATTCTTCTAATTATTTTATAAGCTCAAGAATCAGTAGAACTTTTTTCTTGATCGTTTGCACTCTTATTATAGATTAGAAAAAGTCAAATTTGATGACTAGAATACTCTTGACTCTGAGATGTTCATTTTTCAACATATACATATGAAAACGACACAAAAAAGAACAAAATTTTGTCACTCCATGTAAAATCAGTATCATTCATAGTACGACGTACCTGCGTAATTCAATTCAATTTAATGTAACACAATTTGTATTATTTAACTAAACTGGTCTTTTTTTCAGTCCTTGAATCCAAATAAAGGAGAAGAAAGCTCTCAACAAAATGAAACTATGCAATTTAATTATCAACGGAAATATTACAGTTTGCAACATGAGAATATGATTCAATGTCACGTATGAATGAACGAAATGTTCTACATGACAGATTACAATGTTCATTATATATTGCCTATTGTAATTTATTTTCTATCAAATTAAGAACTTCATTTTTCTTTTTTTGGTAACGGTGTTCCTTCAGCAAAAAACCGGCTAGAGGTTTGTTTTATTTCAAAACACGAGAAGAAAAATGAAGAAACCAACAAACAATAACAAAACAATTTCAAACTATGTTTATATTACTGCTTTAATTATTGAAGTAATCTTGTAATGATTCACCTAATGTTGATTCCATATCAACAATGACACGATGACATGTTTTTTCAACTTCATCGTTGGGATCTTAAAGAAAAATAAAGTCAAATGAATTTCATTTTTTTCTCTCTGAGAAGATGTGTCTGAATAACAGAAGAAAAAAAAAGACACCGAAATTGTATTCTATACCTTCCATTAGTTCAGCCATAAATGGTATAGCTTCAGGTAGAAGACTTTGATAATTCATTCCTAATTTTCTCGAAAGTTCTTGTATTATATTTAGCGTGGCTAGGCGAACTTTTGATAAATTTGATCTTGTTTTTGACAAAATTTGATAATGCATTTGACGCCATAATGATTCTTCCTTCGTTGCTGATGTTAAATTAACAAGGCATGGTGACACATTCTGTTGTATCCATTGAGAATAAGAATCGTCCGATGTAAAATTTTCTAACTAAACATGTAAAAATAAATTATTTTTCTTCAATGATGATAATGGAAAATTTAGTTTACTTGATCAACAATGGGCATCATAAGTAGTTGAAAGCGTTCATCATTAATAAATCCTACGCTATCAAATAAGCATATATTTGATATTGTACCTAATATGCCATTGATTAATTCAATTTTATTTTCTTCAGCGTATTTCTTTCGAAAATTGATTTTGAATTCATTTGATGTTTCATCAGTTTTCGATGAGTTCAATTGATTGAGAATACTTGCTGAATGTTGAATTATATGGCCAGCGAATAATGTAAATAAACCTTTCAATTTTTTTGAAAGTCTATTTGAATAGAAAAAAAGAATTCATGAAATGTTTATTTTGAAATAACAAGAAACTATGCGAAAAATCCATGATCAAGTCTTGTAACATATGAAATTCAATTCATGGGAGTATAACTTTCTATTAATCTTTTAATTGTCATATTATTCTAGCAAATGATTCTTTGTTAAGGCCATATATTTTACAAGATGTTAGATATACGCTTAATAATTAGAACTTGGATGGAAAATGAAAGAATATTGATTCTAGCCTATGTCATAAATGTCAATTTCAACATAAATGTGACTATGTTGCCTTCATCTATTGATGATTGTTTAAATTTGTGACCATTTTCTTACTCTATTGTAAAATATAAATCTTTGTCAATCTATATCGTCAGCTTCTTATGATTTACATTGACATTTCAATTGAATTCTGCACAAAATCGAATGGAATGAATGTTCGTTTTTACTTCATCTTTAAACTTCACAACGAATTAAACTATTTAAAAGAGAGATGATGAAAGTTTTTGCATGATAATTGAATGCTAAAATGATAGTGTTTGAGACGATTCGTTAGAACATGTCACTACTTAGATAGTGGATATTTTCAGACAACTTCACGATGATGTCAAATGCATGCTTATTCTTTGAATTCGTTTGTTTCAGAGCTACTGATAGTCGAATATCGGAACAAGTTAAAAGAAAATTTCTTACATTAATGTTAGCCGATAAAATGTTAATGTATATTCTGATGGGGGTTCATTATAAACTGCCCATTCATAAATTGTATAAAATAATGGTCGAAATGTTTCTTCGGATAGACGCATGACAAGTTCAGAGAAACAATCGAATATATAATCTTCATATATATTCATTTTATTTGGTTGCATTTTTTTTGTATGTATTGTACGTAATGTAAATAATTTGAGAAACAATTGTTTTAATAATGAATAATTATTACTCAAATCATCTATTGTCGCTATTGTTAATGATTGTTTTAATAATGTCATTAATGGTTCTAGATCATTTAATTGAAATTCATTTTTATCGATAACTTCATATAAAATTGGAAATAGTAGACGATGTGGAACATGCAAAGCTATATGCGACCACATCGTTCGTAAACGTTGATCGTTTGTTGATGATGGATGTGTCAATAGTGTACATGTCTTCGATAACAAAAAAAAGAAGAGAAACAATAGTAAAATTAATTGTCAAAAGTGAAAATTTTTTTCTTTTACTCGTTTAATGATATCGGACAGATATGGTGTTAGATAATTGCATAGAGTTCGAACTAATTTTGATAAACATGCAATAACACTTGTGAGAAGTAGTTCATTTCTAAATAATTTGTATAATAGATTTCGTTCTTGTGTAAAAGATTGAAATTTAGATTAGCAGTTCTTCGAAAATTTTTCATCAACATCAAAGATGCTATTTTCACTTGTCAATCATGAAAGACGTTCAGATTTTTCATCATTTTACATAGCTCTATTTCATTCGAGAAATTCTACGAGCACACGATTTCAATATCTTTCGTTGTCGAATAAAGAACATGTGATCATCTCTCTAATTATATGTTCTAATCAGTAGTACAAAACTGATTTTGGATATTCGAGAACAAGAAGTAAATATATCTGAAGAAAATCGGTACTAGAACATTTCATTTCAATGTGATGTTTGTCTCATGGATAAAATTTCGATAAGAAAATCTATCAATACTTTTGAAGTTTCTCACATTCCCAATGTCATAAACCAATGTAGTTTTATTTAGAACAATTGCTGTCAGACTCTTGATTTGAAATTTAATCTGTAGAATACTTCATGTTATCTATTAACGAACAAGACAGTAATAGTAGACTTTATGATTGAAGTGTCTGTTGCTTTTTTCTCGCTAGTCAGAAAGCAAAGAATTTTTGATTTGATTGATTCGACCAAATAAACACGCAGATACAACATCCCATAATATAATCAAGAACTTAATGTACCATGAATTTCCAAAAGTGTATTATTTGACTCGTAAATTCTCGATTCATCGGTTGAATTATTTCTTTCTCTACAGTAGTATTCAAGCTCGTCAAAGATTTATTCTTGATTTCTAACCTACTTATTTCTCATACATAATATCATCTGTAAATACCACAAAAATATGATTCAAACATGATCTTCTCTATATTTCAGTGACTTCTGTAAGCTATTGAAAAAAAAATAATTATTTCTGGGAATATTCATAGTATTTACTTTTGATACGCAATGTTTCTTTTTCCGTTTTATTTTACAACATACTTGATGACATTATCTGATTGATATGTTTGCAACACATGAGGCATAAATGATGGTAATTCGGCAATCGAATAAATTTTCAATGTTGCACATAATTCTGCCAAACATAAATAGATACTTGCACTTAAATTCGAATGTTGTCCACTATCGATAAGACGTAAATATTGACAAATAACTGTTAACGACTAAATAAACAAAAACACAGAAAAAACCTTTTAGTTGAAAACATCCTCATGAATAAATTCTTTTATTCGTTATCTATTTTTATTCTTGTTTTGACACTTTCTTGTCTCGATTTGAAAAAGATCTCTAGAGTACGCTGGGGCAAATCAATTACATTTTTCAAAACTTTGTCTTTTTTCTTTAATAACTTTTTTAATTTTCATC
>OENT01001124.1:36896-56219 GCA_900239685.1 Rotaria macrura | reverse complement strand
AAGTCGCTTTTGATTTCAATCGATCCGTGTTGAAACGTTGAATTGAGAAGCGAGAACGGGTTTGTGTCATCAAACAGTATGAATTTGTTCTGCTTGTGTGCTCCGACGAGGATCGTCTGATTCAATTGGACTCTTGTATACCGATCTTTTCTCAGCAGATCACAAATCTACGATGAACGAAAGCGAAAAAAGACAAAAGTTATTAGAAGGCAAAAGCGAAAGAATAAAGTCTAATCGGAACTTCGTAGGCTGCGAGAATTCCTCGCCTGTGCGTTATCAAACCGGGAAAACCTTGTCCAAATATATTCTCATTAATCGAGTCTTTATTTGAGTTCTCCAATAGAAATGTTAACCCGTATGTTGCTATGCCGACGATCAATTTCCTCTTCGCCAAACCAATCGAAAGCAGTTTCATTAATGTCGACTTCTAAACCGAACAGAAACAACGTCAAACTCAGGAGAAAGTTCAGAGAACGAGACCATTGAGAAATCTTTGCAGTCGCTGTCGTTGGCAGGAAACAGGCCGTTCCACGAACAGATTCGTTTTGCCTTTTCGACGGATTTTTCGTCGAATGGAAGTACGATGAGATAATCGAACAAACTAAAAGAACAATCGGAATCGAGATCAACATGAGAAGTCAAGCCGAAGAAATAGCAAGAGAAACTTTTCGATTTTGACCAATTGACCAACTTGGCTCTCGATGTGATCGTCGACGTTTATCTCGTAGGATACGACAAGAAGGTCGTCTCCTTGCATTTTCGATCTTAGCATCTTTGGTTTAACACAGAGACCAACAAGACATCGAGCAAAGCAAGCGAAACGAGACACTTACCTTCATCCACTCAGTCGACTCATTCGACACTTTCCGTAGGTTTAAGTTGAAGCCAGAGCCGACTTTGCCGTCGACTAACAATCGTCCGAGTTTATTCATCGAACTCAATTGATCGGTGTTGACGTTGTAAATGATCTTCATCGACGTATTCACATAGAAATCTCTTTCGAGTAAGCGACTCGCATTCGCGTCGATTATCAAATAATCACAAACATTCGCAGGAATCGAACTCAACCGGAATCGTTTCAATCCATAAAAGTGTTCACTTTCACCGCTCACCGAGCAGAACAGACTCACTCGCCGACTCATCTCTTTCTTCTTTTCAAAACCATCTGCAGCTTCGCCTAAAAAACGAATCCTATTAAACATATTGACTCACATATCTTCCCCGTTTTCTTCACTTTCGTCTACAATTAAACGACACATTCTATCCCCGTCGAAATTCTATTCAACCTAGACACCAACCAAATTCCACTTTGGCTATGCAACATTGTGTTTGTCTTGACGTTATTCGTCCGTACAGTCTAGATCTAGGCACCGACGACGACTCAACTTCTCCAATTAGAAATTTTCTGAGATCGAAATTCGCAATTCGTTATTGTTTTTCCTCGTTTGTTCATTGAATAGAAACTGATATTGCCGTAAAGACGCGCCGAATAGATCGTGCTCGTGTTTTTATATTTGTTTTGTTTTACAAACTTGTAGAATTTAATCGTAAGAAGAGACGAGATCAACGAAATTTACAAACCTTTTCATTTATTATTCAATGATCATCGCATAATCTCACTGTAAGCATGAAAACCTTATTTAGGAAAGCTTCCAAAGCGTGAACAGGCATTTTCACGCCATTCGAAAGCGGGAGTTGTCATCTAGATGATTAACTATTCTGCTTAGCCTCTGGACAGCGAGAGAAGAAAAGGGTGAAAATGCTCGATTCCCATTCTCAGTCACAGACTTCCATTTGCAACTTATTCGAGCAATTTTCGTTTTATCCAGTCTTATGGAAAATTAGTTCACGATTATTGAACGTGTCAAGCAGAAAAGAAGGGAAACGGTTTTGCTTAATAGTGTAGAAACGAGGCGTTGGTTTAGTTGCTCTCGGAATGAAGACGAAGATTTTCGAAGTTCTCGGCTACTTTCCCAGTGTGACACATTTATCGTTGAGAGTATATCGACATCAGCAAGAAAATCAATTTTCTTCTTTCACGCGCACGATAAACTAGTCGACATGTTCAGCTGAACGTTATAACTCTTCTCCTATCTTCTCTAACGGAATCGATAGAATGCGATTACATCTGATCGACTGACAAAGAACTTTCGATGAACCAAAGATTAGAATTCAAATCTGCTGCGACGTAGAGCAAGCGAAGCAGAGAAACAGAGTGAAGAATATGCTGAGAATGATCACTGAACACGCGTCTCTTGGTTTATTTTAGAGACAGTCGAGTTTGCTGTCAAAATTAAATCAACGATTAGTTTCGGCCACTGACTCTGGTGACGTTGACTAAAAAGCAATGTCAAATAGATAAATGATTTTAATTTATCAAGATCATTCATCGACACCGATGAAGTCGAATCCAAGATTTACTTCAGGACGAGGAGAAAGAATCGTATTTCGTTCTCAATTTTCGATATGAATCTGTCCAAATTGGGGGCGAAGGCGAAGATCAACCAAGGACAATTCACGACAGCGTGTCAGTCGAAGAAAACCGTTGGCGATAAGACTCTCCTCGGTTTTTATCTCAAGGATTTTTTCTCGAACCGATCTTTTTCAACCATCAATCTATTTCAAGAGATGAACCCTCATCGAACTATCGCATGCCGATCGTCGCCTATTGACTATTCGATTTATGTCTATTCGCTCACGCCAACAAAGGCACGAGAGATGAACACTCATCGAATAGAACGAGCTGTTCTCATTGAAACTCAATTTTGTCAACTTATTGATAAACATTTGAAGTCATTCAACGGCAATCTTCCCTATTCAACGAGTATTTGTTGTCAGTTCGAGTTCGAGCTCGAAATTGATCGGCTGGAATAGAGAGAAACGTTCGGGTCTTCGTCTTCTCTGTCCCGGGGTAATCAAACCTGATCTATTTAGACGATGGATGTTCACACGAGATACGAGATCGTCATTGAACAGACGAGTTGCGGCTATTGGGAAAACAGTGCATTATATTCATTGAAAAATCGAACCTTGAACAAAACTAAAATCGATTTGTTTTCAATCTTGATCGTCTCAAACGACGGGAAACGACGAAGAGAAAGGACTGATGAATGCTGCTTACTGATTTCAATTGACGAATTTCGCGACTGCAGTCGATCTGAAGACGAATTGTTCGATTGAATATTATTTGAGACTCGATCTGTTCGATAGTTCAATTCATTATGGTTTCTATCGATAATAAAGCGTGCAACACTGTTGACAAACGGATATTGTCCATAATTACAGTATCGACCAGATGAATCATCACAGTTCAATGACCATATTATTGCACCGCCGAGCTTTTCTTCGTTGATTAGTTTGCTCTAAAATTTAAACAAATATCTTTTTTCAAACATTTACACGGAGACGATTCTTTCCTGCGCACTTCAATTAGCCTTCACTGCTCGTCTCGTTCCTCTTTCGTCTATAACAGAATATTCTACTCTTAACATTCGCACCGACACAAAATCTTGTGCTCGTCTGTCTCTGAACAACCCAGCAAACATTTTCTTCGTCTCTCGCTCTTTCTCTTCGGAAAAGTATGACTTTATATCCCACCTATAGCACACCTGTACTTTCGTTAATTGATCTTTTTCCTTCATAGAACGAGAGACGTGTCCGTTCGTTTCACACTCCTCCTGCTTCTCATTGCTTTTCTATGCGTCTAAACGGTGAGTTGTCAAACAATGTCTTGACGCTTCTTCCTTTCCACGTGTTCCATAGTTAACGTTGACTTCAAACAAAATCTACGGGCCGAAACAGACAGTGTCACTGTGAACGAGATTCACATTTGACTGAGATCAACCGGTACATGTTGAGAAAAGGAAAGAATGTGTTGGTGAGAAAACAACAGATACTGATATTCTACTTGAAACTCGAGTCTAGCCTAAGCTCGAACAAAACCATGTCTTTAATCGATTCGCCCGATTCTCATTTGGTTTCAAAATCGTTCTCTCTCCTGTATTTCTCGTCTTAACTAATCAATGGATGTGTCTCGACAGATGTGTCTATTGATGAAATCCATTCAAGCCGACGTTTTGTCTGTGACCGTCAGAAGAATGACGAACATGTGAGAATAAATCTATCTTGACTGTGTGTCGTCTTGTCGAACAGCTAGATCACGGATAAGTAGAGAAGAGGAAAAAATGAGACCGGTCGATTTCGAAACGACTAGAATGAAGCGAATCAATTAGGAACACGATTTAGTTCGAGCCCAGACTCGACCGCCAACAGTGATGCACAGATAAATCATAGTTCACAGTGGACCCGAGAATTTTCCCTTCGATTGACTTGCACTCGTATTTTTTCAAGAATCTTTCATTGTCTAATCATAGACGCATCAATAAGCATTTTTCGACTAAATCGATTGATTTTCTCACAACAGATTAGCTTCTGTGGAGTTTTCTCTTTGTTTCATTTCTTATGGGCGAGATTCAAATCAGGTCGAGCCTGATTGCAAGCTCATTTCTCGATCTCGTTCCAACCAGCTTTTTCAATAGTTTAAGAAATTCAGATCGAGTTTTATGTCCGATATCTTTCAAGAGACAAAGTTTCATTCGAATGGAATCGGTGAAATTTTAACCGTGGCAGATTATCGCAATGAGAAAAAAGAAGCGCCTATTTGCTCGGGTGCGTTCGTTAGTCGAAGACGAGATTTTATTTAGAACAAAAAGAAACGGTCGTTCTCCCGAGCTGATTGAAGGCAAAGAAAAGACATGAACACAAGGGACAGTGAAGTGAAGTGGGTTCACGGGAAAGGAACTTACGTGAATTGAGATTGTTTTTATATTTTGATAAATAATTAAGAAGTGTTTATTGAATGCGTAGATGGAATTTTCGACGGGATGGTATTTGATTGTGACGAGAGCCGTTTTCAATAGTTGACAAATCTGTTTTAGGCGAAAGTAAAGTCGATGCATGAATGACAAAAGAAAAAGAGGAAGAGAATCGGAATTTACTTTGAAATAAGGAATTATTGTGAATTGTTTATCGTATACATGCAGATGATTGATTGGCGGATGGCGAATTGAGCTGTTGTCGAATGTAAACAATCGGCCGTAGGTCGTCAGAGGATAGATAATCGCCTCTCTGTCGATGCCCTCTTCAATTAAATAGTTGATCGTCGTTTTCAGAGAGAAATAATTCTCGTGGGATCGACTTCGGAATTGAGATTGATCGTCGGTGTCAGCGGAAACACCGTCGAGACTTAGATAAATGTAATCGATCGAATATTTGATTTCGTTCAATTGATAGAACTTGCCGATGAAGGATCGATCGTTGGGCAAGGTCACCGTCAGCAAGAGATTGTCATGCCAGGTTAAATCTTTGAATTGCTGAAAATAAAAGCGATTATTCATGATTTCACGCAATATGAGAACGAGCACAAACTTGAATCAGATCCGTAAACAGTTCTTTGCATCGACTGTGATTTGGTCCGAGACTTGACGATGGTCTCTAATGATAAACAGACAAGAAACAACGGAAGGAAAGGATAAGAAGAATTGTTTAACATGTGTAAATGAATTCGGACGATGGCCGATTCTCACTTGATAGATGTCGAAGCCGTCGAATTCATGTTGAATCAAAAAAGAAGCGGTCTGTCGAATGAACTCTTTGCGTTGAGTTCCATTTTGAACGAGAGAATAAAAGTCAGCCGAATCGATTTGCCGAATTCGCATCGACAAGAAGAGTTTAAGTCGAAGGCGTTTCTTCAACTGGATCAAGTTCGTGTGAACCTCTTTGTTGGTGAACATCGAAGAGAAAGGAAAAGGCAAATGCAAATGAGCAACGAGTTATTTCCGCGAGTAGAAAGACGAACCTCGTTGATACCCGTTCGATGCCAATGTGTCGATGTCGGTGTCGATTCTCAAGTCGAACATGGAGAGAGAATCGTTCCTGCCGAGATAATCGAATCGATAGATGATGTCGGTACACGATGAATTCGATATGCTTTCAATGGAGTCGTAAATGACCTCGTCGTCGTCGAATCTATCCGATAGAAGAACTCAAGTAGAAGTCGAATCTTGCCTTGCTCGGCAGATTCCACACGGAATCATCATGCCGATTTTTAATTAAATTACTTGGATAAAAAGCAAACGAGACGTTTTCGCTCGCTGAAGCGATTGGTCGATTTCATAAGCCGAACAGCTTTGCTGATGAGAGGATATTTTCCTTGATTACAATTCATTCCGTTGAAGTCGTCGAGATCCAATGACCAAAACATAATTCCCAATAGATTCCGTCGCTGAACGTATTTTATCTTAAGTAGAGGAAACATCGGTGTCGATCCGCGTGTCGCTCTTCGACGTTCAACTTGTTTCGTTTACTTTATGTTCGATTGAATGAAGATCGTCGTATCCAACCCATTGATCATCTTTGTGAGCATAGTTCGACATTTGTTCTTCGTCGAATGTCGTGTTCCACCGCTGGTCTCTTATGAGAAGACAAATCTCGTAATAGGATAAGAATCCTCGTTCACTTGTGTACAAACCAGCGTTACCTAAAATCTTATTTTCGTCAGACTTCGTCTTGTCTCTCCTTTCGCAATTGAACTAACGAAGAGTAAAACCGATCGATCAATCATTCTAACCTGGTCCAACAGCTCGTGCTCCGATTGAATTATCATTCGGATTCGATAATCGAAACGTCCGGCCGTAGAGTGGCAGCCCGAGAACAAGCTTCGACGGTGGACAACCGTTTTTAATCCAGTACCGAACGGACCAATCCTGTGTTAATTCTTGGTCCGATTGACTATCGCTTCGGCGACTGTACAATGCAGAATGAATGCCAGTTTTCGATTCCCAAGATCTTTTATCAGAAAAACGAGTCAAACTAAACGTGAGAAGAAAGAGCAACAAGACAAACCCATGCAAATCGTAAGACATTAAATTGACAAAGTCGAGAACTTGACAGACTTTTGCGATTTCGTAGGCATCGTCAATCGTCTTTTTCCCAGCAGCAACAGCAGCTGTTAAGATGAAATTCCATGGACGAAATGCAATTCTCAGTTCAAGTAATAAATCAGTGAATAGACTTTTATCGGTTCGTCTCGAACCTTCACGTGAACCCGGATATTCCTAGAAGAAACAAAACAGAAATAATCAAATCAATATTTCTCGCTGAATCAACTAGACCATCGCTCTCTCTCTCTCTCTCTCTCTCTCTCTCTCTCTCTCTCTGTCACCTGCTTCTACCGTCCACTTTCTATTTAGACGAATGGCAACCGTTGATTCTAGAATCGAGTTTCTCATCGGATCTAGATCTTGACGACGTGCCCTTTTCATCGTCTGAAACACAAAGCAGCGTCGAATCTTCTCTCGACTTGTGTTCAGTTGTGATATTTGACGTCGATATGAAAATATTCGTTCGCGTCGATCGGGAGTGCGCGAAAATTATGCCGAGACTTATTCTCATCGTCAGTCTCACTCTCGTTTCGATGCCCGACGTCGAATTTAATCTCACACGGAGAAAACGCATCGTGTTCGAATTCGATTTATGACGTTGAACTTCTCGGGTTAAGACAGCCCGATAACAAAATATATATGCTTGTTGAAGTTCTTGGCAGAAAGTCTCTCGAATGATTTTATTTAAAGAGAATGTCGAGTCAACGATTTGTTAGCTGAATCGATAGCGAAAGGGAACATTCGCCAATGATAGTCGAACGAACACTCACTTTTCTTTTCGGGCAAACTTTGTCGAACGACACACGAAAAAAGGTGGAGACGAATTATTTCTAATTCAATTCTCGTTACAGAAAACGAAGTTACTCAAAGACAACCGAGTAGCTGAAAATGTTTCATCGCCAATCGAGTCAGATAATGAAGTCTGTTGAAGAAGATCTCGTCGACGTTGAAAATCAGGAGACAGCAGCCGTGTCCGTGATCAAGAGAGAACACTAACTAGTAGGTTTGGACCAATCTCGTTGAGAAACTCCAGAACGACTTGGATGGAACCAACGTTCAATGCCGATACGATGACGACAACTGCTCGGGGAATGAAAGTGAACTTTTTTCAAGATGATACATTGAATAGAAAAACGATCCTGTTCGACGCAAACAAACTGCTGTTCTTACGTGAAAAGCGAAAGGTGAAACAAGACAGATTCAATAGTGTCTTGTTCGAGCAGAAGAAATTCACTCTAGTCGGCAAACACTCGGAGATGAAACTTTCAAGCTTTTCCCCCCTTCTCTCTTCACATTGAATAACAATCGAAAAGCAAAGCGAAGTCAAGTGAAACACGAACACCACCCTCACCCACCCAGAGATCATTGTTTCTCACCATGTTAACAAAAGAAATCCATCGATAATAAACATTTCAATGCGTGATTATTCTCTTTCGTTTCACTCGTCTTGCTTCTTAATCGAATTTCTAGTTCAATATTTACCTATTCGTTTCCCTCCGAATCTCCTCTACCTCGATTGACTCAATTCGGTGTCCGTCATCAAGCATTTCAAGCGGTAGATACTCAACTCACTTTCCTCGGCCGAGCTCGACAATCTGTTAGAGGTAGATCGACCGATGTTTGTCTCAATCGATCTAAAACTGATCTTGACGATAGAAGACGATTCAAAAGAACTAAACCTTGGCCAATGCTTTCCTTGAATCATCCAACGATTAGAATCGAGATCTGCCCGATCCAACTGTTCACCAATCAAGCAAACGATAGACTTTCAACTCGAAACTTCTTCATATTTCCTAATGACAGCTAAATCAACGACTCCTACCCGACTAATCCGAGCATCGTCTCCGAATTCGGTCAATTTAACGAAGGCAACTTCGTTGGTACAGACACTCTGTCAGATGAGCGACGAACAAGACATCAGACTCGGTGTCTCTCGACATGAAAATGCCAAGACTAAGCATCCAAAAGCGAGGAAACACCGCAAGTCAATCGATTCTATGCGTCATGTCTAAGTTGACTTTTAGTGAAAAAACTGATTTCCGCTCACGAGAAGTTTAATCGATCTGAACGAAACGAGTTTTCATTTTATCGAACGAGAAAAAACAGGCGATCGTTGATCGTTGTGTAGTTGATCGATTGTTATTGAAATAAGGATAATAAACGTTAATTAGTGGCGTTTATTTTACCTGCATTGTTAAGATTTGATGTTACTCATTTAGAATGTCGCCCTTTTCGAGAAACAGATCTTATTTTATTCGAACAACATAAAGATAGGAGAACTCAGTGGTTTTCTAAATCACAAAAGTATTCGAGTTTATATATTTTTCCATGGTGACTTTGTTTCGACTGGGATCTCATCGTTAGGAAAAACATTTTCTCAAACAAATGAGCTAAAGTAAGGTTTCTTTTCTCGTAAAACAAGACTCAGAAACAGTTTCTATGAATACTCGTCAACGATTTCTGCACCTGACATCAGTTTTCGACGGAAATTGCAAATCGAGTTGGGAAATGAAAACGAAAATGAAGTTGAAAGAGGCATAATCAATAAACGAGAATGAGGAATCACACTTGTAGAAAAAGAAGCACACTAACTTTCGGCATCTCGTTCATATAAAAGAGAACACGAGAGGCGCTTCCGTAGCACAGGCACGACACGATGAAAGAGATAGCTTTCCGGCTAAACTCACTTAAAGAGATCATCATCATATTTCAAAAAGAGTTCTTTGGGATTTCGGTCACAGCGTGAAACCAAATACGAAATTTATTTTCTTCGTTCTCTTCTTGCTACAGTTGTATCTATAAAAGACAAGGAAAACAATGACCTCTACATCATCGCTGACGTTGACAACTTTTAATCTGAAGCGCTGTCAACAAATCCGTCGGTAGGAAAGAGACAATTTTAGTTCGATAACCTCTGTTACGTCGGGTTATTTTTCCTCTCTGTGTCCTTAACAAAATAGCGAAGATAAGATATCGAACAAGACTTATTGTTTGTCGAGAAGACATTTCAATTTGACTAGAATACCTCTCCTCGAGTCCTCGAGCAAGAAGACCGACAGTTATTCAATTTATCGAAATATCGACTCTATCAGCTGTTCGAAATCTTCGGTTTCACCGGTTACTCTCATTAGCCGAATGAAATAACGAGAAAAAAGAACGTCTCAAAGATGCTCAGTGAAGTATTCGATTTTAACTGAATTCGTTCTTTGTTTCGATTCGACGTTTTCAATGAAACTTCGCGAGGTTGTGACAGTAGCGTTTAGTAACAAACTCGGCCGCCGTTTAGTTGCTTAAGATGAGAATAACTCGAGTTGTCTAACGTATATCTGTTTTCTGTGTCGATCCAATTTTATCGAATTCATCGGTGACATTTTCTTAGGATTCGGCCATCGGTGAGTGCCCCGTTGAACTTGAACACGGTCTAGATCTGTTCGACAAGCAAAATCAGTTCGTCTGAAGTTTCACCCGAGTGAAGTGTCTCGTTGAATGTCAAGGCAAGATAAATTTCTCGCAAGTGCCGCTTCTTAGACGCGACAGTCTTGACGAAACATCGATGATCGTGAAAGAAACTCAACGAAGTAAAGAATGATCGACAGGTTACTTGAGCGTGTTTTGGTCGATTATCGAACAGAATGTGAAGTGAAATGTTGTTTTCTCTAGTTGCCAAACATCAGTGAGCTGTGTTTCCCCAAGTATCGAAAAGGGAAGGATCGATCGGTTCTCGAGCTCAATCGTACGAATAATAACTAAAAAGAGGATTTCTACATTTGACTTGCTTAGATGAGAATAACACGAAGTGAACTTCTCTCACATCTACACTCAAGGAGAGAAAGAACGAGTTCAGTCAGTCACTTTATCCACCGATGAGACAATTCATCGTTGTCGTCGTAAAAACTGATTTTGTGAGAGTCGCAAAGTTTTTCAAGATTAGTTTTGCAGAGGAAGTCTTGAATAGGAGAACCGATTGATTTCGTCAAAGATTATGAGAGCGAGAGAAAAGCAAAAAGAGCTGAACGAACCCAGTCGAGATCGAGTCCATCAAAATGATGTTTGGTTAAAAACCGAACAGTTGTGTCGACGAAGACGAGTCGTGCAGTTTTATTGTGAACCATGTTGGAGAAAGCCTGACTTCCGTGATTCCACCCGCCGAGTCCAATGAGAACTTTGAAACTGTTCGAGCTCGTTGACCGTCGATTGAGTATTCTTTGATACATTCCGACTGACCACGGAGTGCTTTCGTCGTTCCATTCGTAAGGCTTTATTTGATTATTTTCAAGTTTAGCAAATGCAATGACAACGTGTGTACAAACATTGTCGGGCATGTTTTCCGGGTAGTATCGAGCTTGGCCATGACGATATTGAGACCAATTCGTATAGTAGCAAACAACCACAGGATCTAAACAAACGAGTTTCAACATCATTTCGTCTAGTCTTACAAATTGTCGTCGTCGTCGTCGACCAACGAAAGCAAGAGGAAACGACTCGTTTTGGCATTCGTTCGCTATAAGAAACTTGTTTTCTGCTTGGTTTTTATGTGGAGGTTGAGACTTCGAAGAGTTTCGTTGAAAAACTCAACGGAGCAGAACGAAAAGCTAGGAGAGGATCTTCAAGATACTTTTTCTTTCGGTTTCGGTCGAAGATGCCGTTTCAATGGCGTTTCTTCTTGATATTTTCTGAATCGAGCCAGCGCTCACATTGGAGTAGCTCGTTGCACTGCTGTCTAAACACAAGCGAAAAGAGTGACGTTAATCAAAATCTGTTCCGGAAGAAAACAATTTTACAGTCGTTTTTAAACGATCTCTTCTCGTCATTTTCCATTGCATATCGGTTGGGTTGACTTCCATCACTGTCTCCTCCCTGGACCAAGAGATTACTCAACGCGAACAACACCACGAAGCTTGACCTAAATCACAAACGAATTGTCTGAATCATCGTGAGAAATAAGAAGAGACTTGTCTCATTTATTTACGCTTTGTATGCACTTGACAACATGAGTCGACGGATTTATTCTTCGGTATTTGGCGACTTAAATCGAAGCAAGTCGGGATCAAACGACTCGAAGATGCGAAACGATGAAGATTGAAAGTAGCTCGATCGACATAAAATGGAGTGAACACGTTGGAATGAGAATGAGATATTGATCGCTAAATAGGACGAATCGAGTGAACCGAGAGAGTGTGATCATTGAGCTCATGGACGAATCATTCGTCGATAGAAGACGAACGTTTTAGACATCAGATATACGATTCGAGTTGATCACCTTCGATCGTTCATCTTCCATCGATTCAACATTTCAAACAAACAAAAGCAGACAGGAACAAGGCTCATTTCATCGCGCGCTCGTTCTTCTCGCTTTCTTTTGTTTAGACGAGTCCTTGTCAAGAGTCGAATGTTAATGTTCATCGCAGCCAAGCTATCTTTTGTTCAATGCGTCAATCAAGACTCAACGTCGACAAGATTTATTGGTCAATGTCAATCGGTGAACGTTGGGCCGTTGTAAACTCATTCGATTTCTCACAATAGAATTCGTTTTACGTCAAACATTGTCCCGAGACTATCTCCACTCGTTTGACCTCCGCGCATCGATAATCGATCGTCCATTGAGACCAGATCCAGTTGAAAACGATTCTCTATCATTTTCATGGGCTCGTTCATCAAACAATCGTCGTCGTGTCTTCTTCCAGTTTCTTCATTCTCATCATGGACACAGATCTCTCTTGTTTTCTCTCTTCTAGCCAAAATATTCAACGATTATGAAACAAACGCGTTCGTTAACGATCTAGTGGAAACGAGAGAGAGAGAGAACCTTAATCAATGAAAACAATCAATTGAAAGGCGCTTTTCAACATGTTTCGTTTAATCGAAATATCTGTTTGCACTGCTCCGAGACAAGAGTAAATTATACAAAAATATAATTAACATTATTATTGAGAAAAACGAAAAATGTTATTGGAATTTCTTAGAGAACAAGAAACTCTTGAACACAGTAAAACGAATTCATACCTCGACAGGCTTTCAAACATGTTTGAGAAGCGATCATCGACTTGGATTCGCGAACTCGAACAACAATCTCGGTGCGTTATAATCTGAGACACTTATCGAATGAACTTCTCTCGTCAGTAGATAAACGACGTTCGCCATTTGTCAAACACAAGATATTCGATTTCTCTCCTTTCTTTCTCTGTTCATCGGCGGTTAACCGGATTCGTCTCGACAAAAACTAATTCTACCATTAATTCCATTTGACTCTCATTTCACTCAATATCGATTCTCCGTGCCAAAAAGATTCATTTGAAAAACGAACACTAAATCGAACTCGCGGAGAATAGAAAAATCTCATGAGAACATTTACCTGTTGAAATCTAACTTTGCTTGACTCGCCCTATTGACAATCGAAATCAACCAAAGGAAAACATCAATCGGTTGCATTAACACAAAACGCGTCAACTATTGTCACTCGATCGAGGATGAATCTACCGCTGCACACACACGCCAACCAGCACATTCCCTACTCATAAGAAAACAATGAACTTCCATTTTCACTGACGTTTTTTCTACTCCATTGTGAACTAAACTTTGTTCTATGCAATGAGAAACAACCTCACCCTACGTGATGAGAAAATCGAACAAACAGTCAAGAACACTCTATGAAATCTCTTCCAGTTCTTCTCACCGGGCTCTGTGGTTTAGTTCTAAAGTGAAAACCTTTAAATGATTCAACAGGTCTAACACCTGTTTGTACTCGACTATTGTCTGCTTCCGTTCTGTCGGCATAAATCCACTTCCCGTTTCTACTCTTCGCGGCAAGATCAGGTCAATCCTCCCAGTTGTTCCGTCGTCCGGAAACGACCTCTCGATTCAATCATCGACCACATTGTATATCTTAAGAGAAAATAATTCGACAACGAAATCTTCATCCGAATGTTTTCAATGTGCACGAGCACATTTGAACAGTTCTCGTCTCAAAAATTATTCGTTGTCGACTTCCATTGAAAAAGTCAATCGAACTAGTAAGACATCCACTAAAGCACTCTGCCTTGTCTGATATTCATCTTCCTCATCGTTTATTTATTTGTTTTCAGAAATTCGATTGTTAAGAATCTTATTGAAACAAATCGAACTAATAGCAGAAGGCGAGAAAACGAGTTTTCGGAAATAGTTCACTTTTGCAGCGTGACCTCTTCGTCTATTTAGCTCGGCGGACGTGACTAATCCGGGAAGAGAGACACACCACAGAATGACGAAGCAAGAACTTTTCGGCAACTGCAGCTGAACGACGGACGATCGGAACTTCGAAATTCATTCGGCTTTATTCTCTCGGTGTTGATTTGTTCACCGTATCGATTCAGTTCGACTCGCGGTGTGTTCATTTGAAGTGCATAATTACGTCAATCGATCGTTTCTTCTCAAATCGTTCCTCGTTGCATTTTAAAACGGGAATAAATAAATCATTAGTGACAATATGCTAACGAAATGTAGATGTAGACCGACAAGAATATAAGAGCAACTGTGTTTAAGATCAATCGGGGGAGATTTTACTGTCTCTTAAAAATGAACTCGTTTGTCGATAGTCAGACTCGGACAAGATAATCATCGGCAGAAAAGAAACGTCCATTGGCCAATCTTTGTCAAAGATCTTATCGGAGTATTATTCGAGTGGAAAACGACTTCAGCCGTTGAATTCAACTTAAAACAGATAAAAACATTCGTTTTGTAGACGGCATCGAAGATATTGAATATAGAGCGATGAAAGCGACGAAAGATGTCGATAGAAGCAGCAACCAATCGACTTCGCTCTTCAAATGATGTATTGATTGCCTTAACACTGAGCTAGATCGACTGCTTATTCAACCGATACACATCGTCTGGTTTCTCGGATTTTTATTTAACAATTGGGATGAGATTAATTTGAACAAATGATTTCTTCGATCAACACTCGAACAAAAGCGAACATCGATGGTCGACTTGTCTTCGAGTTCGAGTGACTTCCCACTTCACAATCAAACTGGTAAAAGAATTACTGGAGCTCGAGAAAATCCCAATTTCTAATCTACTCGATGGACAGAGAAACTGTTTGAACGAGCGTCGATTTTCAAGTGCATGAAGTCGATAAAATAACTTCAGTAAATATCTGATGCTGAATTCAATGGCCGTGAGAGTCGAGTGAAGAAAGAAAAGAGAGACTCGACGACGGAATGAAGCAGTCGAATTCACTAATGTTAGTTGTTTATTATGAATCTTATTCGTAGGAGTTGAATAGAAGAACAGAAGAAAGAAACGCCGAATCGTGAATGAAGTGAAAGAGAATCGAGCAACGAATTAATTCTCGTTTTTTTCCATCTTGACAAGCGAGTCACTTGACTCTCCACATGAATTAATAGGAAAGGAAATCTGTTCGGTCGGTTTCTCGTTTTCATTTGAATAAAACGCATGACAAATGGCCTTCTTGTGCACTCGTCGGAGAGTAAAAGAGGACGTTCGTCGAAACGTCGAATTGGAGAAACGAATCAATGAATCGGCGCGGGACACGATCGACTTGTCCAACATGAACTTAACAGATGAAGACGTCGAAATAATAATTAAAAAAGTCATACGAAAGAAGAAATGCACAACACTGTCGTTGTCAGCGAACAAGATCACAGCCGACGGGCTTCGTCTCATGGTCGACGCACTGAAAACGAATAAACATCTGACGCATTTCGTATTGTCGTCGAATCCAATTGGAGACGAAGGAGTTAAACATTTAGTAGAGTTGATTGGCACGAGCAGAAATCTTTACCAATTGTCTCTCAACGAGACGAACATCACAGACGACGCCGTGGAAATGATAGCGAAGCGACTCGGATCGAACTCACCGTCGATTCGGTGTCTCGATCTCCGTTCGAATAAATCGATAACGGATTCGTCTGTTGATCCTCTTCTTCGCATGGTCGAACTAAATCAAACTTTATCGGCGTGTCGCCTGGACAATTGTTCGTTGTCTGAACAGGGGAAAGAACGACTTCGCGAAGCCAAATCAATCCGATGGTGATCTTTTCATCGGAACTGTTCGACATTCTCAACTTTTCGAAGAGTTCATCTTGTTTGCCATTCTCCGGCTCCTATTTATCCTTTTAACCGCCTCTTAATAAATTGAGAAATGGAAACGATTCGAGCTTCGCATCACTGTCAACTCTTCGATCAATGAGCCTGTTTACCGCAGCAGACTCATATCATCTTGCGCGAAAACCAGCGGAATTCTATCTCTCTTTAACGATCAATTTCATTCAAACAGTTTCCTTACCGAATTCTCTCGTGCTTCGAACGAGTTCTTTTCACGCGCTGGCAACTCTCGCTCGTTTCTCCTCTTCTCACTCTTTGCGCATAGACATGCTGAATTGTCATGCATTTTCGTGTTAATATTTCGATTTTCGTGAATAGATTCTAAGTTAATCGAGTTGTTTGTATGAAAACATGCATTAAATCGACAAAGTCTGAGGAGAGAACAATCGAGAAAAGACACAAATAGGATCGACGAATGAACAGCAGAATAAATGAAGGCGAGTCAACTTGTTCGTTTAACATTCATTTGCTAGGTTAAATCGTATATGTTTATCGGCAGTTATTCAATTCACTCGTTTTCGCTTCATCAGCTTTTAACTCAACTCCGACTTATGTCTCATTCGCTCATTTCAGTCGACAATCGAAGCGTTGAAATGCACCGATTTCTCTGCTCGCAGGACCTTTTATGCAATGCTAATGTTCGATCGAACTGTTTTGTTTTATTTTAATGTCGATTCCGGTAGGTCGAACATCCTTTCAAGGAAAAGCATTCGCCCAGGTCGACGATTACGGACTTCGTATACGGCTGTAAACGACCGTATACGCTCCCCACACGACCGTAAACGGTCGTATTTTAGCGTTTTACTTGGTTCAGTATTACGGTCGTATATCGCCGTATCGTATACGGGCAAATACGATCGTATACGGAGAAATACGGTGGAAAACGGAAACCGTTTACGGATTTTGTATACGAGGACCGTAAACGATAGTTTTTCTCTCCGTATATCATCGTATTTCCCCATATACGACACGGAGGTATACGATCGTAATACTGGACCATGTATTTTGCCGTATTCCTCCATATACGGTCGTTTACGGCCGTGCTTGTTCGACCTGGGCGCTCTAATTACCGAAATCTGGAGTTTATGCCACGAGATAACCCGTTGGAATCGCATAATAACATGAGAATTTTCACGCCTACAGATGTCAACACTCGAGCCAATAAGAATTTGTTCGAGTTCGAGTTCAATTAGGCATGATAGACTCATTAGAGAGTGAAGACATCTTTTGAAAGTCTACGATTTCTACACGTTTTCGCAATCGGCAGACGAATTTGACATACAAAGTATTTAACGTTTGACCTGCTTTGATTGACGATTGGAACTGACCGTATTCTACAAATGTTTTTAACAATAGAAAAAATGTGCATTTTTACTTTCTAGCACGACTAATGAAAATTTTGCGAATCGTCATCGTTGGAAGTTCACCGAGAAGTTTATTAAACGATTCTGTTTTTCGACGATAAAACGAATTTCGGCTCCTCTTCTAGAGAAACTTTTCCAGGACTTTTAGAAAATGAAAGTCGATCAAAGATAAATTATTGATTTAGCCACGAATAAAATTCGTCTTATTCTTATTCGGAATCGACTTGTTTTGCAACTGAAATAACTATCTCGAGCATGATGAAACGATCTGGCCAGATTGCCAAACATCAACCGATTCGTCGAACAAAAAAATCAAAGTCGATAAGATATTTTTTTATGGTGAACATCGTCACTTATCACGTGGCCGAAATGACTTATAAACGAATTGCGTATTGGAGAAGATCAAATGAACATCGTCGGAGAAATGTGTTCGCCTATAGTTTCGCTTGTTATTCAATTAAGTTATTCAATTGATTTTGTTGAAGAACATGTCACTGAATGTGCATAGTGCCGATTTATTTAGTTTCGCTTTATGTTGATCTCGATAAGTAGATGTCGCTCGACGAAAACAACGAAGATCTTAACGTAAAACGAAACGAAGTTTTGATCTATTCAGAGTCTCCACCGCGACGTTAGGCTCTATTTCAATTATCGGCATTGTCCCGTTTTACTCTTTGAAGGCAATCATAAAGCATGGTTCGACGGATTTCTCATCGAGGTTATTTCAGACCGCTCTACGATGAATTTCTTCAGAGAAAATCGAAAAGATCGTTGATCAGTTGCTAGATGAAAAGAAACAAGATCGGTTTCAATTGGATGTCAACTGCGCTCCTCATCCGATGGTCTCGAAAGATTTCTAATCTGCAAGATGAAAATAGGAAAGGCAAATGTAGAACGGGTATGAATCTCATATCAGGCACTGACAATAGAATAGGCTAAGACGAGAAATGAAACGAGTTTCGTCCTTCTTCCTGTCGATTATCGATATGGGTTTTGTTCCAAAATTGCGCTTTGGTTGAATGAGGTCCGACCGAAACAGTTCGATTGTTTCCATGTGAGAGAATTTCTAGGAACTCCGAAGAGCCTTTTAAAAGACTCATTTGAGAATATCTAATGACAATTGAAACGTAATGATTCTGTTTCGGATGTCTTTTCGGCCACTCGCTCTTTTCCACAGTTGAACATGCTCTTCTAATTCTTTAGATAAGTTATCTCTAAATCAATGCTGACTAGAACTGCCGGCCTGGCCTGGCGCCTGGTGGCCTGCCAGGCCAGGCCACCTGTCCAGGCTGAATTTTGAAAATTTGGCCTGGCCTGATCCGCCCAGCCAATATATCCAGCCTGGTCCAGGCCAGGCCAATAACTTTGGCCTGGCTGAAAAATTTATTGATTTCTTCACCCAAGCAGACAAACATTTGGAAACACGCGTTTAAACGCTCAATCGAGAACGCCGATTGTAAGTCACTAACGCTCATTAAAAGAACGCAAGAAGCGCGTTTTTTATGCAAAATTTTCATTTTCGGAGCGTGAAAACGGATAAAAATTCTAGACCTGAGCGTTAAAACCCACAATTATTCGACAACTTAAAAGCCAATGCGTTTAAACCATCAGAATTAAAGTTTTTATCCGTTTTCACGCTCCCAAAGTGAAAATTCTGCATAAAAAACGTGTTTCTTGCGTTTTTTTAATGAGCGTTAGGGACTCACAATCGGCGTTCCCGATTGAGCGTTTAAACGAGTTTTTCCAAATGTTTGTCTGCCTGGGCAGTAACCATCTTGAAACATTAGATTCTTTTAACTGTTGATCGTGTTCCTACCCAGGTCGAACGATACGGTCCATATACGCCCCGTATACGGGCAGTATATCGGGCGCAGAATTACGGACCGTACCATCATTGATATAGGCCGTTTTACGGC
>OENT01001124.1:11168-36846 GCA_900239685.1 Rotaria macrura | reverse complement strand
TATTTTAATGATGGTAGGGTCCGTAATTCTGTGTCCGATATACGGCCTGTATACGGGGCGTATATGGACCGCATCGTTCGACCTGGGTATAAGTATATATTGTTTTTATTATTGTGTTAAAATATCTTTCGACTATGTGAAAAACTGATGATATTATGAAAAAATCTCAATAATTCAAGTATTTCTCTCATGAAAAATATTTATGATGATTGTCTCTTTGTTATAATTTCCTATTTTCTGTAAGAACTGGTTATTTGTTATCTTCATGAATATAATTTAAATTATTGAAACTGAAATTATACATCAATTTGAAAAATCAGAAATATCACTTGGCCTGGTTTGCCCTGCAGGCCAGGTCAGGCCAGGCCAAGTAGCTAGCCAGTCCACAGCGGTCTGGCACCCAGGCTGAGTCAGACTAGACCAGGCCAGGCTGGAAAAAAGTGGCCTGTTGGCATCTCTGATGCTGACGATGAATAGTTGAGAAATTTTTCATCGCAAGTAACGAGCACTAGTGACGAAGCGAATATTTATCTTAAATCGAGAACGAATAAGTGAAACTAGCTAGAAAGATGGGCACGAGCGAGTGATGATCATCAGTCCAACGAGTCGAAAACTCATCTTCAATGTTGCCAGTCATGTTCTAGAGAAAAACAAAGGGCCGACGCTCGTTTTCATAGACGATGTAGCATTAGTCATTTATCGAAAAATTTGGTTTATTTTCAAAGTAGACGTCTACTCTATGGTTGACCACGATTGCATGTCAATGTCAGTGCTCGTTTTCGATAGATGACTTTTTTCGACCGGTCACATGCCCTCATCGTCTCTTCGAAGTCGTTGAACCGTCGACTATTCTATTCATAGATCAACAAGTCAACTCATGCGATAAAAATCCCGAGAGATTTATCGGCTTCAATCTCTCGTCGAGTTCGAACAGAGAAACTTGTGAAGAACGCATTATTCACGCTCGTTTATTGTCTTTGGATTTCGATTATCGGTTTAATTCGACCATCTATGTTAGGTGATATGGTCGAACTCGAAGACGAACAAGTCGTTATTGATTCGAGTTTCGATTCATGTTCGCTTCTGCTCAGCTCGAAACAATGGTTATCTGTCTGAATAATGGAGGCTGTTGAGAAAGAGCGCCGAACTCTCCCAAGAGCTCTTTCACAATTCGAATCTTCGGTTCCATATTGACTTCAATTTTGTTCGGAAGAGAAAAGTTCATTTCATCTGATTGATCGTCGGGTGAAACTGCTTCGTGTAAGAGAGGAGTCCTCTCCTATATTTCTATTAGTGCGAGTGATAACAATGAAATCCGTGAGCATAACACAAGAGTGACGTTCTAAAATGAGAATAGGTTCAGTCGATTGTTTTCCTTTTGATTTCAACTGTAATTGAGACACTTGTTCCTCGGATCAACGCTCGACACTCACTTGTTTTGATAATCGACAAGTTCGAAATGGTGAACAATGGATGAAATAAGCAATTTACGTTGACAGATAATCACTTGAGGAAAGCAAATAGCGCGCCGAAAACGGTTCTCTCTCATGTTCGTCTTTCGGTCGAACTTCGCCGAAATCAGTTCGATCGATCAGGTTTCAGCTGTCGAAATATCTTTCACGTAAATAGTCAGCGACCTTTTCTTCAGCTAAAACCAGAATAGTTTAGTGTGACTTTTGACGTTCTCAAAAGAAAACTTGCGCTAACTTTTAGTTTGGCTTTCAAATGACTCGAACCGATTTCGACTTGTTCGCTTCGACTTATCGCATAGGGTGAACTTTTGCGAGATCTATTTTCGATCGAGATTCGCGTTCGAACTCAAATTCGGCGCGGTCATATTCAACGCAGAAAGCTGAACATCTCAATAAATCGAAATACAATAATGTCAATTAATTTGTCTCTTTCGCCTTCTTGAATAAGAAGTTAGATCTAGGCTTTGGCAAAAGCAAAGTCTTAATCCATGTTCAGAGTTCTCCATAATTAACAGCGAGTAGAGTGTCACATGAATAAACGAAGTAAATGAAGTTTTAATGTTTAAGCAAAACAAGAAGGTAAATCGAAAGGTAAAGCGTGGCAAGTTCTCAGCAGAGTATACAATTCGAAATACATGACTTCAACGAATGAGTTCAGTTGCTCGCGATTGCGAGGAATATTTCCGCGAGAAAACTGTCACCCGTTTGACGAAGAAGAATCATTCGAATGCGAGTTTAATCGAAAGAACAAATCGAAATGAAAATATAGTTCACAGCCGAATTCATCATTGGGCCCTACTCAGCTAATGAAAAGAAGAGATTTTCTCAATAAAAACTCGTGCGATTCAAGTGTCATTTTCGTCGATTTCGCGTCTTTTTCAGTATCGTCGAGCTCTACCCTTAATTCATAAGATTGAAGAGAAGTCCGTTTTATTTATCTAATCCGTTGATTTTGACGAGATGTCTTGTCGATCCGCAATTGTTGATCGTCTTCTCCTGCCGATATCGAAGTCGACATCAGTCGAGCATGTTTCTCTTAGTTTGGCAGTTAACGATTCACTGATAAAACGTCGATTATGCCCAATGAAAAAGTCAATATTTCGTTCAACGACTTCCGTATGCAGGTCAATTTCCTTTAACGATCTCTGCTTTGCCGTTATCATTCTTTGTGTTTAGTCGCATTTCAAAGAGATTCGTGACTTCATCAGAGGAATTCTATTTTCCATATTGAATGGCACAGTCATGAACATAATCAACTTGTTTTTATTCCTGCGCGTGTGTTTTCATTGATAAACGTAGCAGCGGAGAAACTATGAGAGTACGATGAGAACCAAATGTGTTTCAAGATATTTTTAATAAAAAATTGATGATTTTAATTGACCTAGCGAGCCTAGTGATTGATGAAAATAAGTTAACTAGAACAAATAATTGAGACACGTTGCTAATGAAAGAGAGAGAGAGAGAGAGGAGTGATAAATATGTTTAAGAATGTACAGCTATAAATTCTCGTATTGAGTTATGAAGGCCAGACGACTGTTTTCGAATGTGTTTGTTGCGTATCGGTCTTGGCTTTTGTTGTTCTTGTGGTGAAGACTTTGGCGAGATTGATCGGTGACGAATGTCGAACTTGTCACTTGCTATTAGAACATCATCGATTGGTGAAACATGTTTAGTCACTCACGTTGAGGGAGATTTGCTCAATGAAGCGTGAACTGATCAGAGGATGCTGTCGTTTAAGCAAAATGGTGAAGCTTTTCTTTTATTAAAAATGCGCTACGAGTTGAAATTTGTCGTCGAGTAAGAGGACTTAGTGGACTCTTGGTGGAACGAGCATCAGTTAGTCGATTAGTGAAGATTATTGAAATATGTATTTCTGTTAACTTTCACATTGGCAGCTAATGAAACGACAAATAATAGAACAAGGAATACTCGAGGAATTCATTCTCCAGACTTTCCTCAACTTTAAGTTCGAATCGACTCGAACAAATCGTTTTCAAAGTCAGTTTCTATTCAATGATAAAAAGATCGTCGTTAGACTCGAATCTTTGCTCAATAATCTGCTCATTGTCAACTAAATAACGTCCGAGACAAAGTCGATCGATCAGCAAGTCGACGATTGATTTGACGAGGGTGCTTCTCGTCAACGTCCAAATAGTGCAACTTGAAAATCAATAGAGCAACGAAAGTGACGTCGCTGGATAGAGGGAGAACTAGGAAATCTTCTGATTCTAGTCAATATTCGATGCATCTCGAAATGACTCTACTGACGAACGATGAATGAGAGACAGACACTAGTTTTTTCTCTTCACTTGTTTCAAACTTGCTCGATTAAAACGAAGAATTTTTACTGTTCGACATCAAACGAGATGTATTTTGTTGTATGACTTGATTGTAGATGAGTTAGTTATAGACTGGTCGTCGTTATTGCCGTGGGAAAATTTCGTTCGTATCGGATCAACTGAATGAGAAAGCCATAGTTAGGAGCAGCGATCGGTCGTCGACGTATCAAATATTGATAAGCATTTTCTAAACTGTAGCCTTTATATCTTAAATAAACAAGGAAATAAAATGAAATAGAAATAAGTTGCGAAGAATATGAGCTCGATGATACGAACTTGATAAGGTAGGCGAGAATTATTGTCGACGATCGGGATATTCCAGCTTGACAATGAACCAAAACTCTTCCGTCGTTTTGTTTCGATTCCGATATAAAGTCATTTGTTCTTGTGAGATGACACAAAATATCCGATTGAATACTATCTTCGAAGTCATGGATCCACAAATACTTGAATTTCTTTTCGACGAAATCATCCAACGGACAATCACACAAATTGATGATATGAGTGATGTGAAGGTTGTCGAGCAAGTCGATGTCGATCGCGTGACCCAAATCGCCGTGGTAGAGAAAATCATCGATGATAACCGATGGCTTCGATTCCGACCAAAATTCATTTCGACTATTATCGCTCTTTAGCCGAATTAATCGTTCGAGATAATTCAATTCGTCCTCGTTGGCCTCGAAGTGAGAACGAAGAAGGTCTTTGTCTCTTTCATCCAACGAATAGTCCATCGATTGATAAGATTTATTCATTTGACGAAAATAGAATATCTGAAAGCAAACGAACGAGACGAGACGACCTAATCAACTCATTATTGTTTAGATACTCTTCTTTTGTTTGACCCAAAATCCCGTCGATCGATTCAACTCGCTCGATGCTTTCATTCAAATCATCAATGGCTGAATGAAAGCCACTGTCTCTCGTTTTTTCTCGATTCTTTGTTTACTTATTTATTTCTCAATCTTGTTGACAACGAACGCCGATCAATGAAATGCGAGCTCGACAATTAGCGACAATCGATTTCAGTTTGAACGTCGTCAATGAGAAAACAATGTAAAGGATTGCATTCGGGCAACGCTTAACTCCAGTCAATCATCAGCTGACTATCAATCGGTAACTTCGATGGGAATCTTTCAACGATCAATTCAATCGATTACGAATTCAGATATTTAATTCATTTATAAATATCTTCTACTCGTTTCGGATTCATTATGTTTACCAGCGTTTCTAACGAGAAAAAATCCTTTCTGCCAATTGTTGTTTTATTAATGAAAATAATTCTTGATTCTTCCCATCCGAAATTCTTCCTTCGTGGATTACTTATGAAAAAGAATAGTTAAGAAACATATCGACGTTGACGAGCAGTACAAGAAGACTATGCATGTCAGCCGATACACGCACGATAAAACATCGAACTGACGAACCTTCAGTGAAGATGAAGAACAGTCGGACGATCTATGTCAGGAAATGACGTCAAGTGAAGAGTATGTAATGTATTAGAGAAAGCAATCGAACTATTGTGTCGTGTATGATAATACGATTATTAGAGTATCATTTGTAGATGTGGACTGAAATGAGACGTGACTGACGCTTTGCATCAAACATAGATTTGATTACCTACATCGTAGGAATGGAGAGGAGCCGAAAATGATCGAATCGAGTTGCATTCATCGATTTTTTCATTTGAACAGGTTCGATCTGTAAAAGTCAATCGGTTGAGTATCCCTTTGTTTCGAGGTAGAACGACGACGCATTCCCTCGTACGGCAAGTAACTTTTACCTGACTTCATGAGTGTCTTGCAGCTTTTAACGATCGACAAAGATTTTTCAAGACAAGGGAAAGAACCAGCAAAGATAACGAGCCTGATAAAAAGAGCCTGATTCACCGGCGAACGAATGCATCATTCATCGATTGCATTGTCGCCTTGATTGTTCGAAGAAAATCTTTTACCCAACAACGAAAATAAATCGAAGAAAAACTTATTTGAAAAACAAGTCGAACATGCCGAAGAAGCGTGTCGAGCAATTTGTTGTCGTTTAGTCTTCGACTTAGTCATAGCAGTAATGATTCAATGTCAAGCATGGTTATCTCGCTTTTAATGCTCGAATATTGACTTTAGGCGCCGACAACGGTTCGGATCTTTGTCACTCTCTCGACTTTTTCACTCGGAAGAAGAGAAAAGAAAAAACGACAAAAGACACTTTTTACTGACTTTGTTTTCTTACCGAGCAAGAAAAAGAACTGAAAAAGGGTACATAGAATGATGTCAAAATCAATGTAAACGTGATCAGAATCGGATTTAGCCAACTAAGTATTGAACATCGACTAAATTAGCAATTCGACGAAAACATCTTTTCGAACTTTCAGAGAAAACAATTGGGATTAGAAACATTTTCAACGTCTTTCCCCAACTCTTTCACCAAGGTAAAACGAAACAACTTTTGTTTTCGAACCGACTGTTTTTCTTTGGCGATGACGAATCGCCAAGGGAGGAGACATCGTTTCAGTTGGATTTGAGTCAAAATGATTGCTTTAGTTCTAATAAACGAGAGTAGCCTTCGTTCGCATTCCAATCAAAGGTGACATGTCGACTGAATTCCTCTTCTAGACTCGAACTTGACGACAACAATATGGCGAATCGACGTTTGCCATCGATGATAAAAGCGACGAGAAGCACCAATCCGTCACTCGACATAAATGTCCTATTATTAGGACAAACAGGCATTGGAAAATCAACATTCATCAATGGCTTAGCCAATTACTTTTGTAACGATACATTAGAAGAAGCGGCCAATGATAAAATTCAGGCTGTTATACCGTCGTCATTCTCCTATACTGATGACTCAACATTCGAAGGGAAAATCATTAAAATCGGAGACAAAAGTGAACACGAAGATTGCAATGACAAAGGTGAATCGTGTACACAACTTTGTCGAAGTTTTGTTTTTCCTGTCGGAGAAAGAAATCTGAGAATAATCGACGCACCCGGAATAGGAGACACGCGTGGTCTCGAACACGATACGAAGAATTTTCACGATATTCTGACATTTATTTCTCAATATGAGCATCTTAACGGAATCTGCATCTTGCTCAAACCGAACGAAGAACGTTTAACAATACTGTTCAAATTTTGTGTCAATGAATTACTTCGGCACTTGCACGAGGGTGCGAGAGAGAATATCATATTTGTTTTCACCAACGCTCGATCGACCTTCTTCAAGCCCGGTGCAACAGCGAGAATTCTTCGAGCACTTCTCGATCAGCACAAAAACGAGCAGAAAGTCGACGTGCCCTTCACCCGACAGAACACCTTTCTTTTGGATAATGAACCATTTAGATACTTGGCCTTGAGGAAAAATGGGATTGAACTGAGCAATAGCCAACTATTAGACTACGATAACAGCTGGCAGCACACTGTTAAAGAATATTCGAATCTAATGCGCTTCATTGTCGGGCGGCCTCTTCATGCTGTTTCCAATTTTGTTTCACTCAACGAAGCACAACAATTGATCAGAAAATTAACAAGACCTATCGCTGAAACAGCCAAACTCATCCAAGAAAATCTTAAACTCGCCCAGGATCACAAAAGTAAAGTTCTGAAAAATCCCGAATTAGCTTTTCAAGGCTTACTACAAAATACAGCTCGGATAAAGCGGTTCGATCATCCGAGGACAGTTTGTGTCGGAGCGAAATGCTCGAAAGCGATTAAAGTAGACGATCAAATTAAAGTCGAATATACTTCGAAGTGCCACGAAAAATGTTTTTTGAAAGGAGTTCAACAAGAAACAATAAATGATATTCGAATGCTGGATTGTGAAGCCATTTGTCATGAAACACGTAAGAGATTTACAATTCTGTTTTCTTGTTTGTAGATTATGCCGAGGTCAAACAGTCACACAGGACGATCTTGTACGATTCTTCGTAGATCATGTAAAATTCATATGAGATATCTCACGATTTCATATGACAACTGGAAACGTGCACTTACCGTGCAAAGTCATGCACTACGATTCTTACACAGTCTCATTGTCCGATCTAGTAATGACCATCAAAACCACTGGAGTATGTTCCAAGGCGATCTCCTACTCTGTTATACTCTTCTCCCCCTCCTACCACGGTCTTCAACATCCCATCGTCTACATAATTCTCTTTCAACTTACCGTTCTGCAGAGGAAAGTAACTGTCTACTCATTTCAGTTAATACCTAACATCGAGAAAGTTACTTGACTCAATCTAAAGAAGAAAAACAAGATTATTTTCTAAAGATGTTTACCTAGACTTTTATTTGGCGTTGAACCGAATCCTAGTACGATTGAATTCGATCATAGAAGATCAATCAAGGAGCAGACCTTCGAATTACGTAGAATCTTCGGAGGATTTTTGCTATTGAGTGAATATCAATTGTTGCGCAACATTTTCTGATATCTGCCATCATCACTAATTGTGTTAAATTGCACAGAGCATGGCTAAAATAAAGAATATCAGTTTAGGATGGAAGTTAAGCAGCACGGTTATTTCTCACCGTTCAAACGTGAGCGATCTCCGAAAGTCAAGTCAATTCGAGTGAAAATATCCAAAGAGAAAATTGCCCTCTTCCGTAACGATCATGAAGATCAAAATATAAGGTGAGGCATAAAATGCTTCCAGTTTGAGTTTGAATCGAGTTAAATCAAAGCTTTGTCCGTCTGTGTAGTCCGATTTCATCGATCAACCGTTTAGAATTATAGGCGGTTGAGTGACTTTTCCCTACTATTTCTTAGCCAAATTTGATGATTCAGGATTTCAGAATCCACCGAAAACGACTCTTTTTCGGTTGGATTTCAACGTGAACGGAACTCGGAAATTGTGGCGATTTCCAAAAACAGGAAATATGAAGGAATTAAGTCGAATCTTCGAGGAAATTACCGAAACAAAATCAATATTCACCAGTATCTCAGTGAAAAGCAAAATAAATCGATGGTGCAGTCAAGGAAATAAGAAGGTATCGAGGGTTTCTCGTCAAGATTTTTGACGAACATCGTTCCTTGAAAAATCTTGACGAGAATCTTGAGAAAGAAACTCAGTAAAAATATGAAATAAAGTCTAGAGCGCGCATCGGAGAATCCGCCAAGACTGTAAATCCATCTAAAGAATAGCCGCGATGATCCTTCTCAGTTACTGTATTTCCCAGGAATCCTGGGCACATCTTGCATCATCTCAAACGCGAACGACGTTCGCAAGAGTTCCTTCAATTGGAATTTCATCTTTTTCTTTACTTTCAAACGGAATCACTAATCTGTTGAACATGATCCTTTTTAAAATCCGTTATTTCAAGTATCTTTTCGGACTTCTCTTGATAGAATCAATAGGGAATGAATGTCTTAAACCATCCGGAAAACTATACTCTAATTTTGAAGCATTACTCTTATAGTATTCATTCGTTCGAAAAGGAAAGTCCTATTGTGGTAGAGAGAGTGTTTTTCAAAGGTTTCCCTCAGGGTGGCTTAACTCGATGAATGGAAAACGACTTGTTGACAACTTGTGCCAGAGAAATTCTAGGGACCGTCTGTCCTTCAGTGTCCAATTTTCTTGCTCGCAAAACATATCTTAAATGATTTCAGTTGTTTTAGGTACGAAGCTCTGAAAAGTGATAGAACGGGACTTTGCAAACTGTTTTGGTCACTCGAATCGTTGAGATGTTTTAATTTCAATTCGGAATTCCCCATGTTGAAGGCGGATAATTGAAGTATTTCATAGCTAATTTAGAGTCGAGAGAGCGATCAACTCATGATTATGGATACGGAAATAGTTCGATGATAAAAGTGAAATATGAATGTTGACTACTTCAGATGACGTGTTCATCAAGCACAGGCACAATGGGGTTACGTCATTCCTATTGAAGAATCTTTAATCGGAATGAAATGATCGACAGGATTTCATTCATGTTAAACGTATTTTACCGAGGGCTAATAACGAGGAAACGTCTCATTCGAAACAGGTACAAACAAACCTAAATGCATTCCGAACGTACTGCACTTCAGCTGAGCGAATTCGTAGCCATCTGCTCTTAATATCAGTAAAGCTTTGAATGCTGACTCACAACTCATCTCGTAGAGTGCGGAACATTCAGAACAATCGGCTGTGAACATACTCTTCTAAAACCTTGAAATGAGATATTGTTCACCTAGAACAACCACTCGAGCTTATTTTTACAGCCACATTAAATGCTTCAGGAGAATCTCGATCCCTTTTAATCAAGCTTTTTAGAAAAAAAGAATTTAAAAACGTTTGCCTGTTGTTTGGTACAATTGTAAATTTTCATTTCGTAAATTACCTGCAGTACCTGTTCATAAATAACTGGCGAAGAAACGGTTATTGAACCGCTGAACACTACTACTGGGTAATGATAACCTCTAGCTTATTCGAGATTAGAAGAAACGCTCACGGTCGAACGAGAGACATGTCAGCGACTTCGTAACCTGAACCGCTTAGACCTTTTGCGTATCATTAACTGTATTGGCCATACGTTTGAAGAATGAAAAAGCAATTTCTTAATTTGCACGATGAGTCCAGTATGAAACATCATTTGTTTTCAAACGGCATCTGAAAACAATTGTCTACATGAAAATCGTGAGAAGTCGGCACTCTAAAATCTCCTCTACTGACATCAATTGAACAATGTGAGACGATGAGTTTCATTCGTTTTTATACGACAGGAAAATTTCACTAGGGGCCGAAAACTCAAAGCTTTTATTTTGGCATGAAATCACTGAAATGATTATTACGGAGAAATAAAGGCATAGAATTTTCTTACAGCATCTACCGAAAACCTTCCGTATTCAAGAAGACACTTAGAGTAATTAAACATCTTTATGAGAGCGTATTATGATCTCCGCATGCCATTGTTACATCGATTGAACTTAAAGAGATGCTCATAAAAAGAAGTGAAGAAATTAGACGAGACTGAACATGATGTGTCCAAATTAGAGATGTGCAGGGTAAACTTTTCTCTTGCCCTGTACCCTGATAAAGGAATCTTCTTTACCCTTTGCCCTACCCCACCCTGCAAAAGTTTTAGATTCATCTACCCTACTCTACTCTGTAAATTTTACATTGTAATATCTTTATGGCTTATTATTCTTATTTTTCCTTACTCCGCAGAACCACTGGCCATGCTTTAAGGTTCATCGAAATTACTCATTTTTCCGTATCTTATGTTGTTTTTGATAATTTTTTGGACATATTTACAAATAAAAATCGTTGTAACAAAGCATGAATTCAAAGAAAACAGTACAAAAAATTAAATAACAAATGAAATACAATCGATTGTTTTCACCGACGTTCGAACTTGTATCATTACTATATAACTACAATATACTAATGTGTTTTTGTGATTTAATTACGGTTGGTTTGTTTATTCTACACATGAGTAATGGTTGGGACATGCCGCTCGAAGTTAGTCACCTTCTTAACGACTGAGCTAAGAATACGTTTACTTTAATTTTCATGATTTCTTTGTTTTTCTGACTCAACTTTAATTAATTGGATTTTTGCTTCCACCATATAGTACTCGACCCCTCCGAATGCATACCCTGCACCCTACCGTACACTGCACATCTCTAGTCCAAATCTACCTCATCTACATGTATTTTTCAGCAAGCAGATACTTTTTTCTTCTGGCTAAATGAAAAAATATAGAGGGAGAAGTTGGGGCACTTTTTCTTCCTAATGGAGTGGCAAGCGAACCTAAACCCAACTTCCGATATTCTCTTGAGAATCAAAGGATTCGGCCTTTTCGGATCGCTTATTTTATAAGCAGATTTTGAGAATCGATCTCAATGAGAGAAGAGAGAAAAGTGTGATCCAGAATAAAATGTCGAAATGTCGAAATGTATTCAATGTTTTCGTTGAATTATAAACTGATAGTATAATGAAATTTTCTAGGTAACTGTTTAATTTGTGGTTGTTCATGGCGAAAACATCAACATATAACATATGAATACGAAACAAATATTCGTCGTCTTGATGAAGTTTCGTCCTTATCGGCTATCGATAAAAGAATAACCGATCTTAAAGATGAAAAAGCGAAAATCGAAGATGTTTACAAGAAACTTGCAAAGTTTCTGCATGCCAACGCAATTCTTCCGATGAACGACGACATTATTGAGTATATTAAAGTATTTATTAAAGAGGAACAAATGAAAAAGAGTTCGGGCGATAAGAATCAAGAAGTTATCGAAGGCCTTGAGCAAATGATGAAAGATTATGAAGAAGAGATCAAGTTATTTAAGGAAATATTGAAAAACGACACGAACCACGCAGCTAGAGACAATGTGTTGAAAAAAGAAGATATATTTCCATTAGTTGGAACTCTTTATCGTTTGCCGATAAATGGACAGAAAATTCGAGACCAAGTCGATGGTTTGAAAATTTCTCAAGAAGCGGTTTCATCGCAACGAGAGATTTTTGTCGAACTACCCGCCAAAGCCAATTCATCGACAGTTATGAAACAATTCAAAACGATTTTTTCAAAGAAATAACTATTCTCGCTTTGCTAATTGTTTGCCGTCATTCATCTATGTCATTTCACCATGATTATCGATCTTTCGTATAAGATTCACTTAACTATTTTCATTCTATGAAATAAAATCAAGAATTTCAACATTCTCGTTTCTCATCATCGGTCAGAATACGATTATCGACGCCATTTCGTTCACAAACTTTAAATCGATATCTGTCCATTCAGATAAGGAGATGCACGCGCGTGTCCATCCATTCGTCGAATGTCCATTACAACGGCTTGATGGCGTCGGATTTCTCTCGAATTAGTTCATCAGCTCATTTGTTTTTCTTAAAACTGCTGAACTATCTTAGAGTATGTTTGAACTGCGTGCTGAACGAGTTTAGTCAAGACGTGATAACTGTTCACCTTCACGATTATGCATGAGCTTGACCGACATCAGATCTCTCATGGTTATCACTTCGGAAAGAAACTAAGTCAATCAGCGAACGAACGTTTTTGTGAAAATTTCATCGCTTTTCTCTGTATTTGAGGTTAAGACGGATTCCGTCAAAATTTGTTTTTCAAACTTTCGATCACGATGATATTTCGAGGGAAAAATCGGTTTTTGAGCCTGATGGTAACTTGCAATAGAAATTGCAGGTCCATCAATAGAGTCTCGAAAAGTTTGATTAAGATTATAAGTGAAAATAGAAGTAGGCCTGACTTTCAGATTTCTCAGTCATTTCAAATGAAAAACAACTTCGATATTAGGTTTTAACTGTAGTTACGATCTGCAGATACACTTGATTAACGCTTATCTTTCCGTTTTTCTCTCGTTTCGTTTTTCTAGAAAAGTTTCTCAGCCGAATTCAGCAGAGTCAACGGAATTTTGTTCCAACTGGCAAGTTTCCATCAAACATTTTGAAACCGGTCGGCCTTTATAATGTTCCAGAGCTAACTATGGTCAAGATGTTGACGCCAACCACAAATTTCGAAGTTTGCAATGGCGGAGAAATCTGAACGTGTCAGCCGCCATTTTAAAAAGAGAATGTTTTAAGATAAGCAACGGACAGTCATTTTCAGTAGCTTTATTTAATAGATTAGTTCGACAAACTCATGAGTAACTCCAGAGAACCACATCATACTGAGTTACTCTGCGGTTCCCAAGGAACATTCAGGGTTTTCAGAGCTTGGTATTCTAAGAGCTTTGATAAAAAGTCTTTTCCGAAGGCTTCCGTTTTGACGGCGATAGATTGAAAATACTATAGCGAACAAAAATGGACGCAGACTATCTCCCAAATAGTTTTCGGCATACGTATTTCTAAACTAAAGCAAAGCCGAAGTTAAATCCAAGGACGCGTGGGGATTTACTGTGGAAAGACGCATCTAACCATATTAGATAGAATGTTAACTTTGAACAAAACAGAATCGGAAATATAAGAACAAGTATTTCTGTTTTTTTGCCTTCTGTTTCCCTTCTTTGGTAGATCTAGCTTTGGCGCCAGATGCATTCAAGTATGTTCTATCCAAATATGAATGGAGAATGTTTCTTCAGATATTTATTTTCATATGAGTCTGTGTTTATGGTTGTGAATTTGGATGGGTCTCTGTACAGAGCAGAGCTCACATTCGAACTCACTCCCTCACAGTAAACGAATTTCTCTCGTTAAACATTCAACATGAGTCGAACTAAAAATAATAGAAACGATTATTAAGATGTAAAGCATCGTATGATGTTTATCACATTTGCAAATGTTTGATTCCGTTTGCAAACGGAGTTGCACCATCGATGGAAACGATGAATGTTCGTTCTGTCAGGATCGTACACAATCATCGACAGTCAACTTGCTCTTAGACTGTTTTCAACTCGTTTACGACTTTTTAACAACCGTTCTATTTGTCGATTGGACTGGTGGATGTTATCGATAAATGATTAGCGAAGAACAAGAAAAAAACAATAAACGGTTGTCAATGAAATGGAATGTTTATGCGAATAGACCGAAATATTTCAATGGGTTTCAGCTGCTTTTTCATTCGTCTTAAACACACGTGAAAGGATAGGATTTCTAGAATGGCAATCTTTTATTGATTCTGATCGCGCATCATCTCGGTTGGCTTTCTTCTTCTTTTAACTTTTTCATTTCTCATTTCATAGTTAATTTGATGGAATTCATAGTAGTTGTAGATGCTCAACAACTAGATCATGATCGAATGTTGGGACGGCAAACGAACCGAGATTACTGATCTCAGTCGTGTAGAACTTGACACTTGACATTTCAATTGAATTCAGGCTTCAAATTTTACATGTATCACGATTCGAAATCGAATCTCGATAAATATCCGCTGAACGTAATCGACTTAAGATCTTAAACGTGGAAAGAATATGTTTGGTTGGTGTGAAAGAGCCGAACTTGTTCGTATCTGCCTAGTTCGACTAGTTGAGGAGAAAGAATTGAGTCGTTTATTAAAGATAGCCGAGGAAGAAAACTAAAAAATAGTCCAGCGAATGAGTTATTCGTCGTTTAGAGATGAGTTGGTTTGCTTATTGAGATAAATAGCCAAAGGTCTAATAGCTTGAGGATGGTCGATTTGCCACCATTGAGAGTGATTGTTGGTGAAAGAAGTTGGATAAATGTTGAATGAATCGGGTTTGACACGACACTGAAAAACGATTTTGTACATGTCTTGATTGTCCCCACTTGATATTCGAAATCTTCTGGTATATTTATCGGCTAAATGATTCAGGTCGGTTGTCACATAAATAAACGATCGAGATTTGTCCTTCTCGACTGTCTCATCGGTCTCGAGGAGTGTCGAAGGATTTTTCGAGAGGAAAGACTGTTGATTTATTTCTGTTAATGTTGGCGAATGTGTTCCGTAAAAAGCGACAGGCCACTGCGGATCTTTGTGTTCGTCGTGGGGATATTTATCGAGAGTATTTATTTCGTGTCTAAACCAGTCATTGTCGACGACGAATGAATTCGGTCGATTCTGTTTCGATGACTCTTGACTCGTTGGCTGCATCGGGATGTCTTTCGAACTCAGTTGAAGATAGGACAGCACGGGCGACAAATCATAATGATAACGATCGTTTTCGACGGAGCAAAGAAATTTATCGTTGCGAAAATCCGATCGACGGAGAAGGGTCTAGAAAAAGAGACGTGGGTCGAATAGAACGAGGCAGACAGAGATGAACGGCGATTTACCTGGAAGTTTCGAGCAAGAGACTCGGTTTGATTTCTCTCCGGTGTCGTTAAGCCCAAGTTAATTGCAATCATGGAGCGTTTCATTGATAGTTTTTCGATGGAAAATATTCGAATGAACTCAGTTTTACAACTGAGAACGTGAGCGATCGATTTGTTTAGATTGTAAATAAATTTCCTCATCGACGCCTTTGATCGAGGCAAATCTCGGTCATAATTGAGATTGAATCGAATAGAAAACTTGGCGGTCGGAACATACTGAGATGAGAGTAAGTGAATAGAACTGAGGTTAGCTATGCCAGATGCTAGTGCTTCATGAGAATCGTCGAAAGAAAGATCATCACTCGTGAAACTTAGTTCGCCCCCGAATTGGCGAGCAAATGCTTCAAGTAAAACAACGACCGTCTCCATCGAGTCTTTGCTCAGTTCGAATGGATCTTGAAGGAAATCTTTGCTCTTATTCATCACAGTTCGGTATCTGGATAGTAAATTAATGAGGTTTCTGTCTGTTCCATCCCTTGGATAAACGATATCTTTCAGAGCGCCTTTCCTATCGTCCAATTTGAACGAAATCGGACTCATTTTCAACGTTGTTTTATCATCTCCAATGTCGATGAACGGGATCTTCATATTTCTGTCTACGGCAACGAGGACCGTCTGCGGTCTTGTCGTTATGCCCGAATAAACTTGATAAATTTTATCGCTGTGAAATCCTTTGAGTTTAGTTATTTGTGCCTCGATTTTATTTATTCGAGAAACGGTTCGTCGGTTAACTTCACGGTTGTTTTGGACGTTTTCGCAGGTCAAACACTTCAATTTGTTCTCGAGATTCGTTATGCGCCTGCGAAGTCGATAGACCAGTTCTAAATCGTCCATTTGAATCTACTCGTTTTTATCAATCTGAAAGTGAAACAGACATTCGTATTGCATCGCCAGTCGAAAACAAGTTGTCAACATCGAATAAGTAAAACGAAGTGGAAAACGACATTGATTTATCGTCGTTGACAACAAAACAGATGCGCATACGACAGTTATTTATCGAAGAAAAACAATCTCAAATGGAATTCATTCAATAGCAAAATGCTTTTCTCTTTTCTTCATATCCGCCGGCTAAATCGTTTTCTCTTCGTTGGTGACAAGAGGAAAACATATCTTCATTCTATGTATAGAAACAAATCAAACCTGTTACAACCATTGGCTTCGACTATGTGTGTACGAATTGTTGTCAAACACTGACTTTTTTGTTCTTTTTACAAGTCACTCCTATGCTTAAAACAACAATCGAACAAAGCGTTAACGTCGATTGCTTTCTCATAGAGAAAAATCAATTTTTTCATGACTTTCTCAGTTTGTCAACTGACTGTAAAAAGAGGTAACTTTCATATCCATATGGTTTACGTTGCTGCCGGTTGATATCGATTGCCGATGTTCGACCATCTTGTCTCTAATATCACAGGATATTAAACAACCTGCGGACAAAACTTTCAAGTCGAACCAGTTCAATGGCTTGACAAAAAAGAATTCAGCTCGTTTGACGTTTTCTTCTTCAATCTATTCTCCTCTGACAAGCAGAGACTCTCGTCAACCTACAAAATCGATAAGCGAAAATTTGACCATCACTTTGTTTTTTTTATGAGTACTTCAAATTGAGATTTCCGACCTTCCCCAATGATCTCTTTGAATAGAAAATATCTTTTCTAGTTTATCCGTTAATGTCGGCGAAGCAGTTTTTTTAAATAAATCATTTCGCGAAACTGAATGATCATTCTCATTGAATATATGATTGACACTTTTAACAATAGGCGTCATGACGCTATTGAAAAGATGAAGCAAAACAAGACTAAAATATAAATATGGAACAATGTCGAACTCGATCGGTAGGAAACGGTAAAACTCGCGTTCAATCCCGTTGACTTCAAATGAAACCTTTTTAACTAAAAGAGTTCCATCCGAAAGGATTGTCTACGAACGAATCTTGAACTAATTTTAATTAATGCATTGACAAATATTCGATGTCTACGCTAATTTATTGTTATTCCCATGTACTGAAAACCCGGAAAAAAAGCGGCCGTTAAACGCGGTTTTGCCGGCCCGGCTACCGGCTCTCAAAACCGCAATTAACCGGCACTGTTCGAGTCTCTGTCTCACCCGTATTTGTTTTAAATTCAAAAATAATCTTTGAATTAAATTTATTTATTTAACTCAAAACGATACATTTCAGCAAAGTAAACTTGCACAATAAATTATATTGAAGTATAAATTCAAAATAATTAGTAAAAAAAAATAAAAATAAAAATTACACGTGAAAATGTGTGTACAGAATGCAGCAGTAGACTCAATCACACTGGATCGAGTACTCAAGTCATGGTCGATTAATATACTATTTGCTTGGAAACCGATTGATTATCACCACTGAGTTTATATGATGACAATATAGTTTAGGCTGGTGTATCGTATTCTACGGTGAGAGTCCGGGTAGAACGAAAATTTTAAATGGTTCCTGTCCTGCGCCCTAAACTAGCCTTTTCGGTTTGATGTTATATTGGTTTTTCTTTACAACTTGGCATTTCTCTTATCTTCATTCTTAGTCATGCATTTTATGTCGAAATGAAAACAACGAGTCACAGTTAAATATTTGAAATATATCTATCGACTATTTACATCAGAACATAGTCTTCTGTAGATCTCTTGCATTCGTTACTGATCTAGTTGCCGTCAGAAAACATGTTTAGTCGAACAGATAAATACAAAACAAAATAATATTTCATTTTTCTCTATGATTTTTTTGTTAAAAAACAATAACAATATTTTTTTTAAATGGAAAATGAGCTTAATTTTAGACTATCCTTTTAATACGTTGAATTGATTGAAATTCACTTAACATTTAGCTCAATTGAGGTAAGTTCGATACGAAAGATGCATTTTTGATGAACTTTATTAATTGAACACGAAAAAATCAGAGAACATAAATTTTTCATTCATAACTCCAGTCGACTATCAAGAGTTATCTTCGTTAAAGAAAATACTGTCGTACATAGTACGAAAACTAATTCACCATTATTTTATATAAAATGAACTGAACTAAATGCTATCTGACACGTTTAATTAACATTATAAGTATAGATAGGTTTCGATGAAAAACTAATCGAATGAACAATTAGATAAAATACAGGGTGTTGAAAAAAGACGATGTTGCATAATGTTGAGGTGTGATAGTTGAAGATTTTCTTGTTTCTTTAATAATAAAATAAATGGTGCTTAACAGAAAAAATTCCAAATAGAAAATGGTTAGCGATAAAATGTGGATAATTTGAGTAAAAGCCATAGATTAATCAGCAGAGTTCTAAAACACAAGTGAACGAAGAGAATAGATCAACTGATAGACGATAGAGATCTGATGAAAAGTAGAGTCCACCTCAGCACTTGAAACGTTCAATTCAGTTCGGCAAGATGCTTTTACTGTGTTTTTTACTCGACTACATGCTTGTTAAAGTTAGCGAAATATTTCACAATGGAAAAATCACGCGAATTTCATGTAAGATTAATGTGATCAATCAGAGTACATGTAACTACTCAAAGCAGTCTTATCTCTTATCCACATTCAATGCTCTTCAGTAGAGAATAGTCTTTAGGCCGGTCAAAATATATATTGATATATACAGAGTTAGAAGGTTCATCTTGACGGTGTACCTATCAGTTCACTTTTTCTTCTTGTCGATTTCTACGACCAATGAAATGAAGAGAAAAGATTGGTTAAGAAATTTGTCTATTCACTGGATTTATTTAGGTAGAATTGTTCAGTATTGCATAAGAGTCAACACTGATATTACATAATTCGTTTATCAATAAACAATTATTAGTCAATGCTCCAATGAGAAACGAACTTGTCAACAGTCATTTAGAAACATCGTTTTTTAAAGGAGTTTTTACATGCTTAAGAATTCATTAGCTGAATATATTTTTATTCGATTTATTGTCCAACTCGAGTTCAAAATGCTGAATAATTTGCTTTTCAATCGATATAAAAGAACAAAACAAAGAAAAGGCTAGAATACTTTAGCTGGATGTTGATCACGATAGCTGAATAAGAGAGCGTGTTTCTAAATAAATAAATAAATGATTCGCTTTTGTTCGAATGAATGCGATCGGTCTGAAAACGAAAGAGAAGGCGAGGACGAAGGGGAGAGGGCGCAATTTAAATACTGAATTGCTCAATGGACAAACTTTTGCTAGTTGATCACTGAATTTATAAAGCTTTGTTTGGGCGTCGAAAAGGAAAACAAACGTTGAAATCAAGTGCAAACGACTCGATGTTTTGCGCAATGCTTGAAATCGAATTTCTCGTGTTAACCTTTGTTGTTGCTCATGATCGCGGATGTGTTTGAATTGAGTTTTTGGCGTAAACAAGAATTGACTTTGAACCGACAATGTTGAGAGGGTTGAAGAAGCAGCGAAAGTCGACTTAAGTCTTCGGAATAGAATCGAATATGAGTCAAATACAATAGTTGTCTTTTCACTCTTTCCTTTCGCTTCTGTCGGACAAACGTCATCAAGCGATGTTCTTCGTTTTTCCCGTTTTGTTACTTCAAGTTGATTTCTCTCAATAGATTAACTCGAGATTCGATTGGCGTCGTTGCCAAAATGATCGACGAATAGCCGACACTGAATGCTATTCAATACTCGACAATCGCCAATGGAATTCAGCAATAATATTGCTGCTCGATGGATAAATATAGAAAGCGAACGGAGAACGACGGCGGTTATAAATGGAATCGAACGTTTCATTTTAAGAAACATTTTTCTAATTAATATAAACTGACGACGGCAACGGTAACCTTTTACTAGATGAAGGTTAAACTGGTGTGGCCTCATCGCGTTCAAGACCGAAATGAATTATAGACGAAGATGAATAATAGACGAAGAAAAGAAATGAGAAGCGTTTCTTCATAAAAAGATATTAGTTAGAACGATCTCGTTCAATAGAACTCATGCAATGAATTCTATAAGCAGATCGACGTCTAATTGTCGACATGCACAAATTTATTGTTAATGTTAGACTGAGCATGAAGCGCGTTGCTCGCCTATATCAACCGAATCCGAGGCCGATTTCGTTTACTGTCTTGTTTCACGTTGATTAACGTGTTTTAACATTCGATCACATTTGTTTTGACGCAACAAACGACAGAAACACTTTCGAACGATGTCCGCCAATCAGGTATTTATCGACGTTTGTTTTTGTTGTTGCGTCAATCGAAGAGAGAAAACAGTTTCGCTTATTAGTTTTATTTAAGAATCATTCGCAGATGAGTTCAGTTCGACGTAGAGAAGGAGAAAATCAGTCGATTCGCCTGTTCGTTCGATTGATGGTTGACTGTGTGGCAATTGTGAGAAGTAGACTCGATTGAGAATTTCAAACGAATTGATTCTCGTGCAAGTTGACAATGAAAAAAAGCCCTGTTGGCACAAATCGTAATCGGACATCCTATAGAAATATTCGTCGATGCTGCGTCGCATCTTTTCGTCACTCTCGTGAACGCAATCAGCCAGAGATTTCCTCATCGAGTTGTTTTTCTTTCATCTTATCGACATTTTGTTTCACATTTAATGAAGCAGAAACCACTGACCTTCTCTCATCGATTCGTTGGCAAAGAAAGAGGTTTGAACCGAAACTTCGACTTTAGAATTCAACACGTAATCGGATGACGATGAAAGAATCTGAGCGAGGTCTCATGTTTTTTCTTCGTTGTCCTACTGTTTCAAACACTGCCGAGGACAATACCGATCACCAACAGCAGCTTAAGAAAACGTCTGCTATTGCAATAGCGTGGCTGAGTGACCAACCATGAGTACAATCTTGCCACCATGACTTCGTATTTCTTGCTTCATGTTTCGAAAATCGGAATTCATCTGGATCCATCTAAAAGCATAATTATCGAAAGTTTCCCGCTTTTGCTCATGTAGACATTTGAAATAATCGTCGATATTCTGCATGGAATCAGAACTACTTTGTGCGCATCTAATTGTTTCTTTTTTTTATAGTCAATCAGATCTACACAGAAATGAAGAGAAGTTCAAGGAAAGACGACTGGTCGTAATTATTCGACGATCGTCCTTTCATCAGCGATTCTTCTCTGTGGAATGAGAAAAAAGAACCATAGCACGTTTTTCATGTAACTTGCGGCAGTGAATCGTAATTAGCCGATGAATAACATTCAGAAGACGAACTAACATTGACGCACTTCTTTATGAACGCGTTAATTATGAGTAAAAAACGTATGCTTAGTGGGGAAGGAGGAATATTGCATCACTCTAGTCATCTCCTTCCTCACTCGTTCTATTAAATAACGTTATAACTCGAGTTTTTCTTACAAATAATCACAATATGTTATTCCTTCGTTTTACGAGTCAAACAGAACGACGAACTTAACAACCGCTACGTTGAATCTCTGTTGATCATTTTTGTAGATAAACGTTTCTGGGATATTCTGATTTCTTACATGCAGACATGCTCGTGAGAGACGACAATTTCTTAGGCAAATAAGCACCTATGTTGATTACTGTCTCCGCACACGTTTATTCGAGCCTAGGTAAAACTGTAAATCAACGTGTGATGACAATTGAAACGCCGTTTCACCACATTTCTATCATTTCTGTAATTAGGCAATAGAGAAAAGTATCGTTCGAATGCGTTATTAAGACAATGGAATTAGGAAAAGTAGACTAGATCGCTTCTCTGAACTTCGTTAAGTTAAGGTAGGTAGAACCAAGCTGATCTACGGATGGTTAACTCAGGTACACCCGAAAAAAGCGAGCAACAATGTGACACAACGCGTTTTTTGTCGATGTCTTTTTCAGCGGTGATTATTGGAGAACATTGCCGAGAATTCCAGGATTTTCAAGTATTTCAACAAACAATGAATCGATGATTCTGACTGAGTTTCCCCATAAGGACAACGATCGATTTCAATTGTGAGAAATGTCAATTTGATTCGATCGACAAACCACCGCAGCAAAGAAGATTCTATTGTTCACGAGATGAAACTTTAGTTGCGATTAGTTCTCGTTTTTTAATCTCGTCGACAAATTATGACAAAACCCAGAGAGAAGTTGTTCACGTGTTACGTCACTTGTTGGTCGATGTTGTTTTCGATTCGAGTCTCTGGATTGACGCGGTGCGTATGAGCATGAATTGTCAAAGAGCAATATATGTGACTAACTTGAACGAAAACGAACTTCTCAACAATATGCGAGTCTTCCATCTAATTAGTTGAGTATCGTTTGGCAAGATTTGAAAAGAGCCTTCAACCGAATCAAGCCAAACATAGTCGAGAAGCCTTGTTGCACAGCAGTTATGAGACAAGGCAGTTCAACGATGCATTTGACAGATAGTTTCTTCTGGATAGATGACTTTAGACTGAAATATTTGTTTCACACCTGCGTTTCTATTCGAGCTTTGCACAACTGTTAGGTAAAAGTTTTGTTTTCAAATCAATATTCGCTAGAATGAGAAAACCAAACGCATGCTCAGCTGCGATCGATAACAACATTAACTAAATGAAAGCAAAGTTACATTCAGTGGACAAGAGAAAAGAAATTTCTCTTGTTTTTTCGAACGGAACCGCTCGACTTTTCTCTTGGTTGGAACCAATGAATTGTCTTCGTAGGAGAAACTCATTCATAATCATCGGCCAATTATCATTGGGAATAGCTTGACAAGGGAAAATGAGCAGAAAGTTCAGTTGACGAGTCTCATATCCGGGTGGAAACTGAGGACTTCTTCTGGACATCTATCCGACGAATGAGTCCAAGTTCGATGTGCCCATGCGGTTCGTCCCTGGTGAGCATTTGTGTTCTCTCTCAAATTCGGTTCACTGATGAGAAAGTCTCGCGTTGCACTCGTCCTGAAGAGAAGTCACAACCTGTTTCACCAAATCAACCAAGTCGACGCCCAGTTGGAGTTTTCGCCGCCGAATTTCTCTGAGCTTTAGTCGAACATCGTTTGAAGAAGAGAACACCACGAACATGAATGGTTGTCCGAAGTCGATTATTGCTGATCGTCGAAACCTGTTCGATACTCGACGTCGGCATTAGTAAATCTAGACGTTTCCCCACCTTCACCAACGGAGATGAAAAAAAGAGTAACAAGAACGCTGATACATTTAATGATTTCTGTTCTCGATTTCGGCTTGCATTCTCTGAGAATTTCCATTCAATTTAAAGGCGAGAAGTTGATGATACAATTCTCAATAATAATGAAGCCGAAGTCCCTACTATCGAGTTTCGATTGCAAGTTGGAAGAGTGTTTGAATCGGAATCGCTCTCATAAGGAGAGAATGCCGCGGCTAAGAGACGATTAACGACAAGAAAAACTAGCCGGAGAATTACTCGCAAATTGCACAATTCACTTCTCGTCGTTCGACTCGGAAAGAAGAAGGTTGTCTATCGAAAAACAGATGTTTCATACTGATTGAAATTTATTTCTGTTAAACCAAGTTGTGATCGACGGTTAGACAACGGAGCGACACCCAATCGGGCACCTTTACAAAGATAGCAACGAGTAACGATTGTGCTCTACACTTTGTTTCGGTTGGATTCTCTCGTTTAGTCAGCCTCGCTGTTCGACATTGTTCATAAAAGAATTAGCGACACGGACGACTCGTATCTAAGCAGGATGCTCGCCGAATATCATACGAGCAAAACAAACATCGATATCAAATATCTTTCTGAAGTTCAATTGTAAAGTACTCTATTGAAATAGAAGAGTCGACGACCATCGAACTCAAGCAGAAACTTACAGAAAGCAACCGAAACACAAAGAAAATGTTTGTTTTCCTCATTGAACTTTACAAATAAAAACAAATTTCCGTTGCAATCGCAAATCAACGTTTGTTTTGAGAGATAAGCATAAAACAAGATCGTTGACAATGACCGGCACATTAGTATTTTGGTTTTATTCAACTAGTTTCAGTTTCTTGCTTGTTCGTTGCTCATGAAAAAACATCTTTTTCATGTTAATCGGACTTTAACGAATTGAGCTTGGGTGCGAGGGGAATTTCTTAAGATTTTTCTATTTTCAATCAAAAGGCACTGCGGAGTATTAGTGTTATCATAAACACGTTTCGAATTGTATTTGGCTCGAGCTCGCACTGTCTCACATCGCAGAAAAGAATGAATACCGCTCGAATTCGATCTAGAACTGTATGAGAATCACTCTCTGAAATATAAATGATGAGCCGCACGTTAATATGATTGCAATAGAGTATTTTCGAAACATTTTCACAGCTGCATTAGCAGACTATTTGCATAACTCTCTATTAAAATGGGTTCGATGTTCGAAAACATCGACACTCGGCCACATCTCTAAACGTTTCGCTTTCTTCGACGAGAGCCGAAAGCGTTTTTTAATTCTTCTAAACGAACGAGATTTTCCCTTGGTGACGAGCTTCAATGTTGCTCCGATGTTGGCTAATAGAGGGCGGCACTTTCGTCGGTAGTTCTAACTTGGTGAGTTATGTTATCACGATTAGAATTTCCACACGGAGGAATATCATGAAATCTCTCTTGTGTGGCATTGTGATAACTGCGCTTCGACCTGACAAGTTGCTCGAAAATAAACTCACTCGAAGATTGTCTGTTCTCACTCGAATCCTACTTGAAAGAGATTAGCATGTGGACATTTCCTATGAGGAAGGTGACGCGTTTTCGACTTCCTGACTAGGGGTGGCACTTTAACTTTAAAAACTTTAAGTAAAGTGTTAAAGTTAAAGTGATTTACTTTAACTTTGTTTTTAAAGTTAAAGTGAATTTTCTTTTTTATACTTATCACTATCCGGAATTATAGATTGATGCTCGCTAGGCTCGTTGCAGCCTATGAGACGTAACAGAATGAAAAAATAAACTAGTTTCACTCGACTTTAAACCACTTTAAACTTTAAGATCGACGTTTAAAGTTACTTAAAGTCGTTTTAAATTGTTTTATTTTTCATTTTTTTGGCGTCTTATTGGTTGCAGAGGGTCTAGTGAGTATCAATCAACCAGTCCGGGTAGTGATAAATACGAAAAAGAAAATTCACTTTAACTTTAAAAATAAAGTTAAAGTAAACCACTTTAACTTTAACCTTTAAAGTTAAAGTAAATCACTTTAACTTTAACTTTAAAGTAAAGTTAAAGTGCCACCCCTA
>OENT01001124.1:0-11120 GCA_900239685.1 Rotaria macrura | reverse complement strand
AATAGGGGTGGCACTTTAACTTTAAAACACTTTAAAAAAAGTGTTTAAGTTTCAAGTAAAAAACCTTTAAACTTTAACTTTAATTAAAGTAGTGTAAAAATGAAAAGTAATTTTTAGCTCTTTATGTACGGTTCTATGTGGTTTTTACAGTTACTTTAAACTTTAATTAAAGTTTAAAGTGCTTTAACTTTTTAAAAGTTTAAAGTTACTCTAAAAACCACACCAAATCGCGCATAAAGAGCTAAAAATTATTTTTCATTTTTGCACTAATTTTGTTAAAGTTAAAGTTTTAAAGTATGATACTTTAACTTTAACTGTTAAAGTTCAAAGAAGACTTTAAACTTTAACTTTTAAAGTAAAGTTAAAGTGCCACCCCTAGTATTTAACGAAGTAGAGACTATATCGAGATGTTTTGACTTAAGTCAACTTTTAACCACTACTAAATCTTAACTTCTTCTATTCCGATTCCGAACAACAAACTCCGATCTGATGAGACAGAAGGTGGGATTGTCTCACACTGGACGGAACAAACTGGCTTTCGATGATGTTTCACAAAAATGAATAAAATCGAGTAAAGCATTTGTGTAACTATTCAATTGAAATTCGATCTGGCGATGATCTGCTGAGCATCGCCATTTATCAAAGGACTCTGTCGTCGTTTTTTCTCTAAAGAATACGTTCAAAAAAGAAATCTAATCGATTTTGTTGCGCCTCTAATTGAAGTGCTGTGCCTAAGCGCATTGTATCGACGACGCATTCAACCGGCTAGGATTCAAGTCGACAGGATTTATGGAATTTGCATTGACAATCTCGATTGACGTTCATCAGCACCTAGTTCATATCGGGATCTAATTGATTTGTAAACGACGATCGATAATTGAATACGTGACTAAATAGATGCGTGAATGTTAACTTCGTCCTGTAAATAAAACCACCGTTGAATTGACTTGTCATCCTCAATTTAAAATCGGCTGGCTACCTTCAATTAACAATAGAAATTCTATCCTTGATCGACAAAATATTATTCTAACGAAGAAAAGCATTCCTATCGATTTCCACTTCAATTGTTTTTAATGAGCCGAGCCTTACTTTTCTTCTTGGCTAAATAGAAATGTTGTCGTGTTAATTGAAAATCAACTATAGAATATCATCCGACATAAGTAATAATCGACTTCGCATTTCAATTTTTTTTAAATAAGAAACACTTGAGAAATAAACCTGTCGTCGTCGTCGTCGTCGTCGTCGTCGATTACTAGTAAATAAAGCAAAGAAATAATTCGATTTGTTTTTATCAACGAGAATCAATATAAACGAAGATAAGGAAAATGTTGAATTGAAGAAAAGCATCTTTCCGTATTTTTCACCTTTTAAACATCCGTCGTGGTTCGAACAGACTCCTGACATTGGCTGAGCAGAATCTTCGCTCTCTAGTCGTCATCGACGATATGGTCTTGACATCGAAGGGAACGAGTAGAACGACGTGAACAGATCGGAAAGAGTCTCAGTCGGATTATTTGTTAAGTGAAATTGGATGTCGATCGAGCAAAGTTTAACTAAGAGACCGAGAATGAGTCGAATTCCAGATGTGCGTTGTCGTCAACTCAATTAATTCGAGTTGTCAACACTTGCTAAACATGTCGAGCATCGTGTCCGAGACAAATAATGACTGCTTAATCATTATTTGTCTTTATCGGAGATCGTTTCCTCCGATCTTTCGGCTCCTTGATTAATTGCCGACTAAAAGTTGAGAAGGAGATTGAGATTTCTTCTCAATTCATGTTCAACGAGGTTGCCTTCATATGCGCCTAGAATAAAATATTTTTCTCGGAAAACCTGTTCGGCAGATAAAAGACATTTCGGCGTCTTACCAAAAGCTTGCGTTGATCAACAGCCGACTGTTAATGAACGATAACATCGACATGAGAGTTTCAATTCGACAAAACAATTTTTTTTCATTATTTCGATATCGAAAAGAGAGGAAAAGGAAACAACAGAGAATCGAATCGGTTTGTAATTAAAAACAAGCGATTAGACATTGAAAATCATCATAACGGCGAGTGATTGAAGATGAGAATAAACTGTGAGGACCAATTGTTGAAATGAAGATCAACGAACAACGTTCGATGAAGTCGAGAGATTTGAAACATCAACCGAAAGCAGTTTTGAATACGGCGAAATAATTTCTCGATCGAATGATACAACGTGTTAAGCCCTTTGTCAACCTCTCTGAATAATCATCAGCGTGTTACACTCGCCCTTTAATCCATTCATTGTCTTCAGTTGGATCGACTGAGAGAGAACAAAGTGACGTCTTTCTCCTCTTCTCGTCCTCCCGCTGATGTCTGACCGTGAGTGATCATCGATTCCGATGACCCATCAAAGCTGCCGGAAGCAAAAGAGTTCGACGCTCGATACGATATCGAATTGATCGAAGGAGATTTTCTGTTGATTCGATGAAAATAGTCTCTCAGCTAAAAACTTGATCGATCGTTTTCTCCGTTCAATGTGCAAGCTAGTATAATCATCGGTGAAGATATCACGCTCGATTCTTATGGTGTCTGATCCGATTGATAAATAACCGTTGCATAGTTTAGGTTCGGCGGAGAAAGAAGTTTTTCGCATCTTAGCCAACGTTATCTTCGTTGTTCGATGTTTCGAACGAGGAACTTCTCTCGACACAATTATTTCGCTCCGTCCACTATCGATCGTTTAACTTCGTCTGTGTCAAATCTAAGAAGCTGCTCAAGATTTCTCTCGTCCGCACACGAACCGCTTGTGAAGACAGTGGATTGGTCGTCAGCGTAGTCGAGGAACTCAGATCGATATAAGTTATGGAAAAAAAAACTAGTTCGCATGATTTTCTTGAATCCATCTCGAATATTATTTCTCGCCTGAGTTAGCCTCAAGTATGTCGATCTTTCAAATAGATCTTCCTATCAGCTGATCTTAGTTTCAACTGCTGGAAAAACATTCGAAACAAAGAGTTTTATCGGAGAAACGAAAAATGTTCCGTACCATTCGCCACTACAATAAAATACCAGCTGAACAGATAAATGAAAACACTTCACTTAGGTTTAATTTACTCGGTTATGAAGATTTTCAATAAATCGACTAGGACAAGACAATCTTGAGCAATCTAAGCCGACGAGTTTGTTTAGGACGGGTCAAGAGAGTTCGATCGTCGAAATCTCGGCCCGCCATCGAAAGCCGTGACGTCGGATCGGCTTTGTCTCTCTCCATTGATTCGTTGTGTTAAAAGAGGAGACAGCTGTAAGAACATTGTCTTGCACTCGTGCCACTCTCATCGAAAAATAGATTTGAAAAAACGGCTCTCTCAACACTGTCGAGATTCGTGAAAAGGTTCCTCTCTTATCGACGAACTCGGAATCTCTACTCCTACATCTATTCTTGTTATCGACCTCTGTCGATTGGATTCAACCAACTGTGGCACAAACCGGCGCCTTTTTCCGATTGATTTTTGGATTATTGAAGACTCGTCAAGTCTTAATTCGGATGCTGATTTTGAGAAACATCGATTGAAATTGTCACGTTAAATAATGTCGTCGAGATTTATCTTCTTAACCTAATTAGACAATGTGAAATCGTGTTCGACACCATATTTTTCGATAAAATCAAAAGAACAGCTCGTTGAAATAAAACAACAACAACGATGACGACGACGACGTTGTTTCGGCAGACGATTCGATATTAGCCTGAATGGATTTGCTTCGAGTTGTGTTTCATCGTTTTCTGTTCATCGTGGACAATTAAATGAATTCTGTCCACTTCTCAAGCTTGTTTATGTTTCCTTAAAATCGGTGTTCGTGTGCGATGTTTGAGAACTTGTTGAATGTGTTTACTTTTGTTTGGTTTTGTCGATGACGAGAGGAATTAGTGATGAAGCTTGTTTTTCTCGGATTCGAGTCAGTCCGGTTAAGATTTGTCGCCGTTCGACCACTTGCTAATCGACCGTTATCGAATGTTGATAATTTCTCGTCAATATAAAATACTCTCAATCGGAGCTGTTTTTCTCTTGAGGTGACTTTCGACGGCCGATTTATCTCTGAACGAGTTAAATAAATAAGACAAATCCTCGAACGATAGAACAACGGTATTCCAATAGATTGATCGGCTGATTCTGTTTGACGAACGACTAATTGTAAAATATCTTGTCTGAAGTCGTGGATGCCGGCTGTAGTTCAGCTCCATGCCTCTGTACTGATTGTATTGTTAATGAGCAACGAAATGGAATTAATTTAAATATTTGTTTTGCGTACTAAAAGGGTAGACTAGGCTTTTCTTATTGAAGATAAACAGACTCGAATCAGAACGAATGAGTTCACGGAAGAAACTCGTCGTGTTCACACTCTTCATATTGATAACAACGGGAATCATCGTCTCGATCGTCTTTCCCCGTCGACAGAATAACGATTTCGTTTCTCGATCAAGTAAGGTTATTTCCATTGTTCATTTATTATATTGAAATGAATTTATTCTCAGATGCAACCCGAATGCCACTGAACAACGCAACAACATCGACACCAGTGCTAAGTAATCACATGAGCATATTTACTTTACACTCGGCAGATCGGATCTCTCCTTTCTACTCGTTCGATTCACAGCGAACGGAATTCGATTATGTTTTTTCAATGATTCTCGAGCGACTCAGCGAGAATCATTCCAATCAGTCAATCGTATTCTAATTCACGAAAAAGTTTATCCGTTCGAATCCAACCCGTTGAACTAATCGAATGTTTTCCGAGTTCACCGACACCCGAATATCTTCCAACAGATTTCTTCTCGCTCTGGGAAACGACGATGAGAGCGTCTCAACACGTTTGATTAGCAGATTCCCATCAATCAGCTGATCGAAGGCTCAGTGTCGATTAGGAACCAGTCTGAGCTACATCTCCGACATCCCCGACTACAGTCAGACGAGAGATATTGAAGAAAGGCAATCGGCGTGTCATTGTCATCCTTAGCTAAATGAAAAAGAAAACAGAATTTGAGGTTGACGGTTTACTTTCAAACCCCAGTCGATGAATGTTCACCGATAAGGATAGAAAGAAAGAGAAATCTATTCTCAAGTGTTTCATTCGTTGAATAGGGGTCGAGTGTTTGGAAAACGAGTCAATGACATTCATTTTAATCTCATGTGGTTTGAGAATGTCGAAGACACTGAAATCTACATTTTCTATTTGAACGGTCATCGCTGAAACTGTGATTTTCATGCAACCGAGATTGCTCTTCGTTTAGTTCGGTCAATCCGATGAAAATCGGTCGATTGATTTCACGGTTGGACAAAGTGGCGATCAGAAGAGCCGACGAACTACTCTTAATAATGAAAGTTATTTGCTCATTGTTTCTTCTCGTTAAAGTCTATCCCTTGCTCCACGTTTCGACGGTTGCGCAGATCCGAGAATGAGACAGATTCGAATAGCTCATAACTGATTGACATTCTAGGTTTTGAGTAAACCTTGCTCAAGATTCCAAGCAGCTAAATAACCTCTTCTCTCAAATATTCGATGCAGAACGAAGCAAAACCGACCTTACTCTTCGATAGCGCTTCTTCGATGTTCTCCGACTGATCGAACGGAAGCTCTTTTTCACAAAAACGACTCACTATTCAGCCTGTTTTACTGGGTTAAGTTTTGCTCTTCTCCGTATTTACTTGTTTCCATTGAAACAATTCCAAAGTAGCGAATTTTAACTGAAAACTTCTTGTCCGTTTTCTTTGGACGAATACGAGCTTTTCGGCAACCGTGGAAAAGCAGCTGAGCAGAACTTTTCCAAATAAAAATCATAACCGGGCAGAAACACCAATCAGCAGAGACATTTGAAAAACGTTTCAATTCGATGTCTTCTACAACGTTGGAGAAACCGGCCCGAAGAGAACTTTTGTCGTCTGAAAAACGAATCGGGCGGAAAGCACAAAAGAAACGATTACAAATGTGTCGTTGTTTGAAATAGAAAATGGCGTTTCGTCGTGGCATAAACAATGTTTTCGTCCGATAGATCGATAGAGGACAGTAGTTGAAAGTACAGATAACACGAGGATAAATAAAGCATAGAGACAAATATGGATTCGTGTTGAGAAGGTGAAGGCAGATGAAATTCTTTAAATATGATGAAATCTGTCGATTGCAACGAAGCAAAGCTACGATGAAATTTCATCTTGAATGTTGTTCAATGTCAGTCGTCGCCGTAAAAAGTATTCGGAAAGAGAGAGTTTTGGCTTTCTGATAGGAAAACTCTCTGGTCATTCGACGGTCGAAAAAGAGATTTTTCTCTTCGCGCTCTACGAGTCGAATTTTATCCATTCCGCAGTTTTCTTGAACATAATCGACGATGATTTGTTTGCTCTAACGATCGACAGTCAAGGTGAGCTAATAGGGACGCTCGGAAGTACTTTTTTAACCAGCAGCTCTCGTTAATAGATCACGATGACATTCAGTTTCTCTAACTAAAACAGGTGAAACGAGAGTCAATCGAAACCGATGAGACAAATGTTCGATCGATGAACATTTTTCTCTTTCACTCATCCTGTTTGAATGGTCGACGAGGGAGCAGTTTGTCTTCCATTCGAGCGCAATTTATCGACATAGAACTGCGAGTGAGTTCAGTCTAGAGTAGATTTACGTTCATTCGCGTTTTCCCTCTCAAAATAACGGACCAATGGAACAAGCATCTATTAGGACAAGATTTCGGTGTTTGGTTACGTTGGACTGCAAAGCTAAATGATAGCAGAAGAAGAGAATCGACTAAACAGGGAAAACCCACTGGATCGAATCGATTCGATGTTAAATTTAATCTGTCCTAATGCAAGCGAAAGGCATCTTGATCGATCGACAAATCGGATTCCATAAATCAGTTTCATCGTTTAGCGACGTTGGTCGATTTAAGGAGAAGCGCATTATTTCGAGATCGAATAGAAATGAACAGCCGCGGATAACGAAATGAAGAGAAGAATCTCGAATCGAGTTCCTGTGAGCTATTTCATAAATAAGACGATCAGGAAGGAAAGTTCAGTTCAACCGACTGAAATTGCTGTTCGAGCAAAGCTTAACTATTCGTCTTTTCTCTGATGACGTGAATAGATTTTGATTTTCAACGGGCGAATGATGTTCGCATGGCATTCGTCTCAACTCTTGCCTTGTCTCAAAGCTACGTAAATAGTTCAGATTAGTCATTGATGTCTGTTCAACGATTGAACCAGCAGCGTTTTTCTGGTGAGCTAATCGCGTCTAGAATCGATCGACGTATTTCGTCGAGACGAAAACGAAAAAGATCATCCGATGCCAGAATAAGTGGGACTTGAGTTGCAGCAACCACCATCGACTATGATCGAGCTATTGCCTTATGAATGAACTCTTTTTCTAACACTTTCGAGATAGGAAACGCGCGAGACTCTCGTCTATTTGGACCCTGCTCAGTGTTAAGGCATCAACGACGCTTAAGTTACGATCAATCGGCTGTCTTCTTGTTTATAATTTTCGTCGAACACTCATCCGTTGTTGACAGCTAAAAGTGTCGATCTAATGAGGGTGATGAGTTGATAACCATGGCTGACTTACCCTATTGAGAAAGATGAAGAAGCGCAGTTCTTTGCCAACAATAACTTAAGGTGACGTCCAAAGAATTGCCAATCACTTAACGTGTTCAGCTCAGTCTATAAATAAAAACGCCCAGTTATGACACCAATGAAAAATAAAACGCTTAGCGAAAGTTTTATGCTAATTGAACGGTAAATTCTCATTGAGGATTTGAGAAAATATTTCGTGAGAGTTAAGGGAGCGAATTTTCAATGACATCGAGGTTTGAATATTCGAGAGGATAGATTATTTGAAAGAGGAATAATCAGCTGTTAATCATGAGATTGAATAAACGGCCGATGGATCGTCGACATCGACTCAGACAATGTCCGACTTCACTCAATAATTAGATTAACTCGTCGAGAGATTTTATCAAAGAAAAAAAGCGTAAACTCGGAATTTACACTTCAAAATTTCTTCGATCTTAGTCGAAACAGCATTCAAATGCGTTCGATTGTCAGACTGATAAAAATGTTTGGTAGTTTCGATTGTATGAAGTAACAAATCTAGGATGATTCATCTTAGGGAAGGAAAGTTTCATTGGACATGTTTTGGGCGAGATGAAAAGCCGGCGATCATTAGCTGCAGCTGCGTATTGATGATTATTGAACGCGCGTGAGACGTAAGCTCGTCGAACGAGGTACTGCATCAGTGAACATCATTGAACAGTTGTTTGATTTACCACGAATTTTTTTTTCGGACAGGGAACTCATGAATTTTAATCTACTTATCTATAGACGTTCTATTCGACTGCGATATGCATGTCTACTGAGAGAGAAACCTTCAAATGCAACACATATACTCCATTACGAAACGACGAATAGGTTTAGTCTATCGAGAAATGAACAACTTAGAACTGATTTCTTCTCGGCTTTTGTCGGTCGTTCTACTCACGAATTTGTTATCCAAATGGGAATTAAATACTGTTCTTTCCTCGTTAGCGTTGGTTCGACGCGAGACCTCCCCTTTAAATATTCGAACGTCTAAATCGATTGATGGTCGACTGACGATTTCATTGGTTGGCTTAAAGATGAAATCAATAAGAAAGACTTGTGTTCTTATTCGCACCAGATTACACGCCAAGCTGAACGAAAGGAAAACCACCGGCGACCTATCGATTCTGTTAAATGATAGAGTGAGTAGAGTCTCGTATCGTGAGAGTCAAGATGTGGAATAAATTATCTCGACGAGTCTCGATGTGAGCCGCGCGTCGTTCAATCGCTCTCGACGAACTTTGTTTATATAAATCGTGCGACGTTTATTTGTTTTTTCACATTACAGATTTTACAACGCGTTTAAACTCTAGTCTAGTGACAAACGTCTCATCTCACATGGCCGCGACAAGTACAAGTACATCAATCGATGCGATCTCGACCAGATTTTCAGTGGGAGACTCGACAACGAGATTCTCGACTACCGCAGGTTTGTTAATCAACCAGCAAAACGCCGACTGTCTTAAGTCGCACGATGAGAAATGAATATGCTCTCTCTCTCAAGAGGATTAATCGGGAAAAACTTTGAAGACAAGCATCGGACATTTATGAACGAATATCTCGAACATTGAACCCAACCATCAATTTCTGCCTTCGATGTCGAACGATAGTCACCCGAGTTTATTAGGCATCGATGTGTTCGACGAAACGACTTTCTAATCTAATCATGTTGATTGCATTGTCGACGTTCTGTTGAGCGTCGTTGTGTCGAGATGTTAAACAGGTCAGAATAATAAAACAGTGAAGATCGTTGCGGAGCGGCGAGGCTCTTCTTCAGACTTGCCAAACGTTTTATTTGTCGACATGAGAAGTTCATTGAACGAAAGTCGAAACAATGACGTGAAACAGGAAAAAGACATTGCCTATGTTTCGCGCAGGATTGATTTCGGAAGGGCGAGGCGACTCGTTCGATTTTGACAATATGGGATTTAAGAGAGCGACTGTGCTTCGCATCGAGAATACGACAATTATTTACACTTAAGAATTTCTCCGATCTCGCATTGTAGTATCAAGTGAAAAAGACTGAAAACAAAATGATTGGCAACTGGAATCTCTTGTTCGGAGATTTTTTGCGAATTCTTTTTATCGGCAAACAAACTTTAACTGGAACCGATTAACTCTTTCTCGAGTAGTTTATAAAATGAGCTCGTCGAAAGACTAAGAGCGAATTACTCTCGTGCAAGATTTAATCGAATTCGTCCAATTCAAAATTCTCTCGATCGATTAAAAATAATCCATCGTAGCGAAACGATTTCGAATTCGAATGGTCGAAATCCGATCGAATCAGATTGTTTTATCTTAAGCCAGTCGAGTTGTTCGAGCTCAGCTTTATTCGGCATTCAAAAGAAATTGAAACAAATATCTAAGCAAATGAACAATCAGATCATTAGCTTTGTGTCCATGTGCGCGATTCGAGCTTAGTTCATCTCGGTTCTTGTCACTAGCGAACAGATATGTTTTGCCTGGAGATATCGAAGCAAGATCCAGTCGATTTTCGTTCTCTTTCAATAGCCCGAATGAAACATATTTGACTAAGAAGTCGTTCGGCTAAACGGTTTAGAACGAACACGAGTCGATCGTTTCTTCTTTCATTCACATTCGTTTCATCGAGTTTTGTGAAAGGCAAAAGCGCAGATCAATATCGGCAGTATTTTCTCTCTTCTCCCGTTCGAAAATCAAAACATCCGACAAAATCTAAATACGTGAGAAAATGATAGAAAAAGATTTTTTTACACATGTCTAAACAACAAATATCCGCTTGGGCTGGCGTGAAGCAATCATTCGAGATATTTTTATTCCTTTTGAACTTGTCGAGTAAAACGTCCCCGTTTGTGCCGGAATGATCTCGGCAGCTACACATTGCCCCATATCCGTCGCAAGCTCATTGGAGATGTTGACATCTTTAGATTGTACGAAGTTCTTATCCCGTTTTTCTTCCTTATGTTTCGTTCGACCCGAGTTCCATCGAGAGATTATAAATAGATATCGGACAGCGTAGTCGTGATTCATTGCGCGTGGTCGAAAAGATAATCGGCGATCAATGCTCGTTTATTGAGAAACATTTAGCTATTTACTCGATCGTCCGCGAGAGACAACTGACGATGCCGATCATAAGGTCAACTGTTCTCAGTGTGAACCGTGATGAACTCGAAAGAAGAAGCTCAGAAAAGACTGTGGTGATCGAGCTGATCGTGGATACAGAATCTGGTTTGCATGATCAAATTTTCAATAAATATCGTTCATCAAACTCCCGTTGCTCGAATCGTCAATTAAAAATTTTCAGGCACAAGAAAAGCATTGAGATCGATTAGTCGCCCGTTTAGGTTAGCATAGATGAATTTGACGGGATTCGGATCGGGTCGACTTCGAGATTCTATGGAACTAATTCACTGCGGTTTAGTATCCGATGCCTCTAAAAGAACTCCCTGGGAGAACTCTTACGGGCCCCGTCTACTTGCAAGGACAAACGAGCGAATGCAAGGGGGAAAAAGCGTGACTCCTCGAGTGCATGCTCCAACTTGACTCCATCCTGACT
>OENT01001123.1:2095-56237 GCA_900239685.1 Rotaria macrura | reverse complement strand
GTGGGAAGTAAGCCGGAACCGGAAGCCGGAACCGATTTCGGAAACCCGCTTCCGGAAGTCGTGGGAATAACACTGGATCCGGCCGGTTCCCGCCGTACATCTTCGACCTGGGTTATTATGGCTGAAAGTCAATTAGGAACATTGCGATTCTTCCATGAATATGTCAGATTTACAGTAAAAATCGAAAGATCTCGAAGCAATCCACAGAAAATATATTTTAGATCTTCATATATATAACTGATTACTTCATGATAAAAGTTCAGATCTCCAAGGTTTAGTGAATTGTACAAATTGCGAGCGAACAAATTTTGTTCTTATTTGAATTGATCATGTCAACAGTACATAAGCAAAACGCTGTGAGCTATTTTGAGTGGATGTATAGTTGTTGGGAAATCCGAATCCCGCTAGATGTTTCTGTAGGTATGTGCTCGCTAAGACAAGAACGATACCCACTACTCTTCGTATCCTTTTAAAAATCCAAAGACGATCTGACTTTATTTATGACTGAATTTGCTTATGGGCAAAATGTCTCTGCGTTAACGGTGTGCTCCAACGATACAGAGATAGTGTTAGGTGTCATTGTACAATTTGAAATCGAAATCAAAGCATTGACGCCAGAAAAAATAGACGCTGCTCATTTGGACGATACAAGTAATAATCGTACCAAGGAAGCATTGACTGTTGTCTAAAATACATGGAACATCACACTCACCCGATAATACTGCATTCAGTGAGTATAAGCTTATCAATTTTTCTTGATAGCCAATGCATCATGTTGATGATGTTGAAGGGTGAATATGCAAGCGGATATCGACGTGACTCAGATTTTAGAGTAGTGAAAGACTCATAGTCAAATGACCGTTCATTATCTGTTGCTTTCTACAGACTAAGTGAATCTTAGAAATCTTTCAAAAGTACTTTCGTGATTCTGAAAAACAATTTCCAACTGATACTTCTCTATGAGGCTTGAAAGGTCATTATCGTAATATTCAGTCACGCTGATAAGGGAACTCAATAGGATGAACTTAACCGCTGTAATTCAGGGTTGATATGAGCATCCAAATTAAGGGCAGCTCACGTGCATTTTCTGTTTTGAGCCATCTAGCGATTCATTTTCGGCCTATTACCATCTATGATACTGATCGTAGGTTGACAAGTTCGTCGTCTTCTTTAATAGTAATTGTGTTCAACTACCAGAGAAGCAGGATATGGTCTTACTAAATAGTAATGAACAATTTATTTATGATAATCGGAAAATAATTCCAGGAACTTCAAAAGTCTACAAATAGTCAAATTAAAAACTGATCAAGTGATGTTTTTTGAATATCAATTTTGCTGATGAAGATGAATATATCGCTCATAATAGTATCATGACTTTGATTAATAGTCGAAATTATATAAAGCATATGTAATGAAAATCTTAATTTTCGTTGATGAAATTTAAAAGAGAGAAACATGAATGCCTCCTTCACCATTTAATGGAATTTTCTCGATTTCAAAAGTCCCCACATACATTATCAACTTTTTGCTTTTTTATGAGTGTTTACTCATATCCTATGACACATTGATATAAACAGGTTGTCAAAACCGAGCGTTACTTGAAACTATATATCTTGTAGTAAATACAATCAAATTTAAGATGAGCTAGACAGCTTATTACATTGCGACTTGCGAGTACTGAATCTGCTAGGATTGATCAGAATTGAGAGAAATAAAGCATGCTATGCGTATTAATGTAAAGAAAATTTATTCTGCAGTAATTGATGTCATCATATAGATTTTAAAGAAGATTTCGTATTGTTTTCTATCGTGAAAGCTGTTCTGGTTATGATAACACCCGATATGTGAAAGTTGTATCGATGGAAAAGTTAAAAATATTGATTTTTAATGAGACAAATACAAAGTGATTCTATTTACTGGAAAATGAGTTTTTTTTCATTGAAGTTTGTCAACCCGAAAAATTGCTTCGCTCTGAGGGAAAACTCTATCTCAATTGTAGTGCATTTGACATCTGACATACTTCTTTTGCCAACTATGGTAACCTTGTGTAAGTAGTAGTGTCAGGTATGACCAATAGGATAAAAGACATCGAAAGATGTTTTCAAAGTTTCTTTCCGTAAAATCTTGATTCAGTAATAGAGGATCCCTTTGGATGTGTTTGACTTAGGCTCTTTGTATCAAGAACACAGTCACACCGATTTGGAAAGCAACATTTAACGGAAGTCTGCCAACACCTCCATTTAATACTTATTGGGCTGAATTCAAGGTTGTGCAGTTATTCTTGTTTATTGAATATACTTTTGGTTTATTTTACTAAATTAGTTGTGTAATGAAACTGTTTCTTTATTTTAAGTCTACAGAGGAGGAAGATGGATAAGGTGGTTTTATGGCGATTCTCTTTCGTAATCGATTTATTTCTATTAATTAGGTTCAACTAAAGAATGATACCTGATCACTTTTTCCAAATTCATTTCCCAAAAACCCACATCGAAGATTTTTCTGCTTGAATCCTTTACGATCGAAAAGAGTAAAATTCTGATCTCAAGGAAGACGATCTGATTCACTGCCATATGAGACAGCACCAGTGCTATTAACCCTTTGGCAGTTGCCTACGTATATATGTATCAGGTAGGAGCGTAACCAGAAAATTCTCGTAGGAGGGGGAGGGGGCTCTTCCCCCTATTTTTGTAGAGTTGAAGAACAAGAAGTTGAGCGGTAATTGAGAATGTAATGGAAACAATAATAAAGTTCAAAAATGTTCAAACTTTTATCACCAGTAAAATAATAATAAATTAAGCAACAATACAATAGAAAAAAAAAGCTATCCCAACAAAATTCTACTATTATTACGATTAACCACAAATTGATCAATGACTTGTTCAAAATCTATATTAATATCACGCTAAATGGAAAAGATACAAAGATCACTCGAGCGTTCATTTGCCATAGTTGTCCTTATGCATGTTTTGATTAACTTAATCTTGTAACTGGTTCAATATCAATAACACGAGATGATTGTGAATCAAATAATTGTGAAACAACTTTTTGATTGTCAGCATCATTAGGTTGTTCATGAGAAGAATTGTGCTTTTTCTGAGTTAACGAAAAGTAGAAATCAAGAGTTGTCCTTTTATTATTACTCATGAGTCAACGTAATATGTTGTGTGCAGAAATGAGCTTATCTTTTACAACATATGTGCAGAGACATTCATGATATGATATGTGTATGTAATTAAATTACGCATTCCGTTTTTATCGTTTTATTTTTGAAGATATTGCTTTCTCTTAATTACATTAATAAATAGATGCTTTGATCGTCATGTGTCACAAAATTCAAAGAACAAGCGTATGCTGACCATGCAGCCAATAATGTAAAATAATCCATTAAAATGCATTGATTTTGAACGAGTCTTCGTAAATTTTATCATTATTTCTTTTGAATGCATTGCAATACATTAAAAATGTGCGAAAAAATGCATTAAAATTAATTAAGAGCCTGCAGAACTCCAACGCATTATAATGCAATTTTTTCTCAAATTTTTCATGCATTGTAATGCATTTCAAAGATATAATGATAAAAGTTTCGAAGATTCGTTCAAAACCGATGCATTGTAATGCATTATTTCTCAAATAATGCATTATGATTTCATTACGTACATTATTGGCTACATGGGTGATGGTATCTTTTATATTCTGTTAGAGAAGATATTGTATATAATAATGCATTCTTTATAAAACATTTATATGCACATCAAAATTACAAACACAAACATAAAAAAGCTTCGAAATAAAAAAATTTTGTAGGGGCGCGGGGGGGAGCTCAGCTCCGCCTAGTCCCCATCTGGTTACACCACTAGTATCAGGAGATTCATCGTAGTGTGAACTGAAGTAGTCATGGATAATGGATGTTTTTTAGAAGCATTTACTTGAAAACAAATTTTATACACCATACGCTTTCCAAATCACCATTTTTTAAGGCACACTACAACTGTTCCATTAAAAAATCGTTTCTTCCTTCTTTTATTTCGGATGCCAAAGGGTTGATGATAAATCGCGTACGGTACGTTCGTTTTGAATTTTATTGACAAGTTTATCCCTTAACTGGATGCGAAAGGTAAAATCGGTTGTGAATTGAGTCAATTTAGTATACAAATAGATGAATTGACGAAAACAATCTTTATTCGTCCATACTAGTTCCAAGAAAACATTATCGGTAAGTGTATTCATGAACTCAAAGACATTTTTAAAGAAATTTTGCAAAGGATATCAATACTAATCTCATGAGTTCACTCAACGTATCTTAGTTATTGGCCTCGTAAGAAATGGGAGTCATTCATCTGGCTATCTCTCGAATTTCTGCTGCCTTAATGATCGTAGAGAAGAAAAAATTAACAGGCTTGGAAATAAGATGCAGCATAGTCATTGGAGAAGTCATGTATCTTAGCTGAAATGAACAATGTACGTGAGAAACTGATTGTATATTTAAATGAGAAATAATAAAGAGTAACACTTGTGACTTTTTCAATGCCACATCGGCTCAACTCAATAGAATTTTTTTGTCACCGTCGGTAGTCAATAGTAGCTGAGGTGTATACATGAAATTTTGAAGGACGCGTCATTGACAATACTGCTTCTCATTCTCCTTCATAAGCTATTTATTGATCAACGTTAAGACAAGGACAAACTTGAGTGGAAATGAATGAAACATTTCATGATTGTTTTATTTATATCCTTTGGATCAATAGTATACATATCGACGTGAGTATTCTAGACGTGTTGAGAACTACAGAGTTTGAATCCATTAAATATTGGTAATTCGCAATTTTTCATTGAAATGTTTGCAATAATAGTTAGCGGGGATGAATAAGTCATTGTAGTTCTCTCCTTATGGTAGCCTCAAACATTTTCCTTGTAAAATTAAGCCAGCGCTTGAAAGTGAAAACGTCAGAGATTTGCATATTCTACTTCAAGAATTCCAGATAAAGTATTTTATGGAAAATGCATCTTTTAGAATACATAAACTTTTTGAGTATTTGTGGGCCAAATTGCTGAGTTTTCATGGAAGATTTCCAGAGTCCAATTGGTTGTGTCAAGCTTGTGCGCTATTGCTCATTCTGTAGAGGAGTGCAAACCTTCTTTGTTCTTTTCTATATTTGTAGTAGTAAAAGGCGACACTTGAAAGAAACAGAAAACCGTGAAGTACCACCAATTCTCATTCTTCAGACTGTCTGCTGAATAGAGTAATAGGACACATCACTACCTTGAAGCAAGATGAAGACGAAGCATATTTTTCACTCTCTTGTGCCAACCAGAACAAGTAACAAACACCATTCGGAAGAAACGCGTAGTGTACACAAATTTCACCTGACAGTTGTGTCTCGTGCATAAAGAAGAGATTCACGCATTGTAATGAAGTCGACAAAAGGTGACGAATTAATAGAATTGAGCAAACATCAAAGAACTATTCCTGGAACTGAAGGAGCAGTAAGTTTATATATGATTTTTGGGTATCACAAATGTTGTGACTTGATTTAGTCTCCTACAGATGCTCTACTGAATCAGAGCCCACCATCTTCTACGCCTAACTCTTGTCAGTAAGTAACAAAATATCAATTATCTCTTGTAATCGTCTGAATATACGTATATATTGTTGTCTCAGATCGAAACGTACGATCTTCTTAATAGTTGCTGTCGTCATAATCGTTTTGTTAACAGTGGCTCTAGCAATATTTGTTGGCGCTTACATAAACTGCCATAGAACAACCAATACAACATCAGGTAATATTCTTCGTCTGATTGTTGCTGTATGCTTTTTAATAAATGTACAGACAGTCTTTAGAGAACTAGTTGTATAGATTCGACCTAACCAATGACGTACGAACATTGATACACAATATACTTCAGATTGTCTAATGATCTCGATTATGAAGGTGACTTTAGACCTACAAGACAGAATTAGCATTGAGTGTTTCACCTTTATAAAGATCTCTGCTATATATTGTATTCCATGCATATGCTCGTTTTTTTAGAATTCCATATATACATATATCTAACTAGAATTTAAAGTTATAAAATTCTCACCATGATATTCAAATATTAAGTATCTTAGTTAAGGTATTCATATATGTGAAGGCTACCACGAAACATTGACATACTCAAAAGTTCGATGCACACAAGATCTGTACAGTATTAGGCTGAAATTAACATTTTTCTAGAAGGTACCGCTTCATGTAGAATAGTAGAGATGCAACGGTGACTGTTCGTCACCGTTATACCGTCACCGTTTCACCAGTCTTTACCGGTAACCGTAGTACCGGTAACCGTCACCGGTTTCCCCGGTCTTCACCGGTTTCCCCGGTCTTCACCGGTTTCACCGGTCTTTACCGGTAACCGTAGTACCGGCCACGATCACCGGTTTCCCCGGTCTTCACTGGTCACCGTCACCGGTTTCACCGGTCTTTACCGGTAACCGTAGTACCAGTCACCCTCACCGGTTTCCCCGGTCTTCACTGGTCACCGTCACCGGTTTCACCGGTCTTCACCGGTCACCATCACCGGTTTCACCGGTCTTCACCGGTCACCGTCACCGGTGTCACGGGTCACTGTTACCTCTTTTACCGGTGTCACGGGTCACTGTTACCTCTTTTACCGGTGTCACGGGTCACTGTTACCTCTTTTACCAGTCTCATTGGTCGCTTTCATTTGTACAGAGTGTATATTTAGCTCATTTTCACTATTACACTTGATAAGGGGTGAGAAGCTATTTAGAAACCATTTACTTAGCACTCAAACAATAGCAAAGTCCTCCCTTCAATCAGAATTTCTAGTAAAGTAGGCTGTCAGTCAAGCTATAAGGCATAAAAGCTGAAGTGTTCGGGAACAAAGATTGAGAATCCGTCATGAATATGTTCAAAAGTTTTAATTGACTTGCATTTGAATAGCATTGTGTTCAATATTTCTTTCCAATACAATAGGAGTAAAACAATACTAATACCACCAATATTATTGGTGTTGTTACATCCCTACAATAGATCTATAAGAAAAGTTCAAAAAGCTCATTGAAAATTTTTAAATCTCAGTATTAATAGTGTTAGCTTAAGTTTTTAGGTAGCAACTAGAATCTCAGAGTGGAGTTTACTTTAATGCATTATTCGATAACTAAACACACTATGAAGAGAAGTCGGGTTATTACCAAAGCTGTACCTGGTGAAACCGGTAACGCCCACCGTTGAAACCGGTGACAGTGACCAGTAAAGCCGGTAAAGCCGGTGACCGGTGATGGGACCGGTGATGGGACCGGTGAAGCCGGTGACCGGTGATGGGACCGGTGAAACCGGTGACGGTGACCGGTGAAACAGTGACGGTACGCCGTTATTACGGTTACCGTCACCGTTGCATCCCTATAGAATAGTGTAAATAATAAATTTTATACTAAATTAAAGCTGTCGAGAAAAAGAAATCATTCGTACGAATTATTAGTAGTTATAAAGATTCTTTATTGTCAAAGTTTGATAATATCTAGAAATTTTTGAATTATCGACATCAAAAAAATATGTTCTCTCATGGAAAAGAGATCAAATTATCAGTGGTATAAACAGGTTGAGCAAAGTAATATGTATTTTTTATGTTTTAATCAATTATAAAAATAAGCATAACTTTTTTCTGTTTAATAATTTTGTTACCACCCATAATTTCATCTCTCTTCCGTGAGAAAATATTTTCTCATAACGATGATTCACAAATTTCTAGATATTATCAAACTTTGACAGCAAAGAACCTTTATAACCCCTAATAATTCGTACGAATAATCCTTTTATCGACAGACTTAAATTTATTATAGAATTTATTATTGATACCCTTCGACATGATCGCAGTACCTTCTGAAAAAGTATTATTTTCAACCCTTGATATGACCATAGGCGCTCAGAATTCTGCAACTCTACACCTTCAATCTATACGATGGCATAATGAATACATGAGTACATAGAAAAGTGTACACGATGATCATAGATAGACGAGTGCCAAGGGATCCCAATTCTACAGTTCTTGTGTTGCGGCGTCATAGTCACTTTTACAGCACATTTTATGTCCTTAATTGCACAACCATTCTGGTATGCTTTTGCGTATTTTATTTCTAGCAAGGATTCGGAATTCATGTTGTACCCTATAAAATGAGAAATTTCATGTTTTCATCAGAAAAATCACCCTTTACAATAAAGTGCTCTCAATTTCAATGAAGTGACTTGTAATACGAAATTTCACGGGGTTTCTTCTAAATATTATTTGAGGTTCGTTTTTTGCGAACCGCCTTTCTAGACTTCTCAATACAATGTTCACTTTTCACATTTTAAATCGTGTGTAATATCTACCTGGCTAGAGTTGAGCAAGACAGAAGGGTAGGAACAGCAGGATTTTCTTACTGACATTTTCTGAATTAAACTGATCTCTGCACTTAGACACCCAGCTCAAGAGCTGGTCTATTGATAAATTTCTATAAGAATCGAACAGAGTGCAGGCGCTCATAGGAAATAAAAATGCTAATACACGAAGTAGCCATCTCAGAAGTGCATTCAACAGACAATTCTTATGGTGACACAACAGTTGAGGCTGCAGTAGTTGAGTCATCCTTATATAACTTTGATTAAAATCAATAATAAACTCGATGCACATTGTTCGGTATGATAAAGAGTGAGAGTGGAAGTACAAAGTACGAGTGCGGGTAAGCAAGGCAATGTGATCGAAAAAAGGTGATCTTGAAACTGCATAAACTCAGTTCACTTTTGCCTGTACATTTATCTGATAGGCTAAAGAGAGAAGTACCCCAACTGGTGCATTGCTTTTTCTTTGGAAAATACATCACTGTATGCAGTTCGCTGCACTGATTCTGACTAGCACTGTCGTAGCGGCCATTATGCCGTTCTTAATTCTATACCCATGGCGTAAAATATTTAAGGGAATGCACCGTGTAACGCGTTTTCGAGATTCGGAAATGCGTTTCGCTCCGTTTTTTCCAAAGGAAGTGCGTTTTGCAGTATTTTTACTTGGATAAAACGCGTTTTCCGGCCTTAACTTTTCGAAAGTATGCGAAACGCTTCTTTTAAGATTAAGTTTCGAAGCATTTCAGAAGCGGAACGCTCTTGAACTAATTTTGGTCGACAAGAAATGCGTTTCATAAAGGAACCATTAGGAGAAAACGTGAAATCTGTCTCTTTAAAAAGTATTTTGCATCGTTTAAGCTTCGAATGAAGAAAAGCGGATCTCTCTTGTTGCAGCATCTCCCATCTAATTCATGTTCAAAAAGCATGTGAATTAACAAAACTTAGATATTTTCATGATTTTAGAAATTATAAGAAATGGTTTTACAAAAGGTTTGCTGATCGAATTGTCTTTGGGCATCAAGATGGCGGTGCACATCTTCCATAGGAAAGATCAGAATTTAATTCTCCTACAATTGAGGTAAATTAGGTCGCTTTCTAAAGCTAATTCTATGTTACACTGACATTGAACATCACAGTTTAGCTAAGAGCCATTCCGCACAAGCCACGACCAGGGTCGCTCATACAAGATACTTAGATGTTGTTTAATCTAGCCTTTTTTAATAGAGGGAAGAATTTTATGATTTTTGCCGCAAGCCGTTTTGAAAAATATTGAACCGTTGAGTTTTTATAGCAATTTTACGAAAAGTCGTAAAAGTCGATACTTCGCGGAAGGAGGGTCTTGAGGGGCTCATATCTGCAGAACAAATTTATAGATTGAGCTGAAATTTTCTGCAGATACATATCTAGATGAGCTGTGACTATTATGAAACTTTCAGCTCAAAATGTCGAATCATAATTTTTGTATGAATCGTCCAATATGAGAAAAAATCCACTTCTATGTCAACTCGGACACATCATAAATTTTGATCGGAATGAGATAGCTAATTGTAATTTTTATTACGAATATACTTTATAACGATGTATATCCCCTGCAAATTTCAGCACACTAAATGCTTCCTTTCGATCAGTAGAACTCTGTCAAAACTGGGTTTTCGATGAAAATCCGAGTTTTCAGTATAGGTTTTCTCCAAAAATATACAGCAGTTTTCGGGCTAAGCTTGGCAAGTTTGAGAAGCCATCTGAGATGTACAAATTGGTTGTAAAATCAGTCTGGGTCGTTCAGAAACGACTTGATGTGAAGGTCATCTTTAGGAGCCTAAATCTTCCTTTGGAGGTAGTTCATGCAACGAATCTCACGATCGGCTAACATTGGAGTGCTGAAAGTTATGCTATGAAGAGGTATTTTCGATTACTCACTCTGGTAAAAAATTCAGCTCTCTAGATATTTCCTACTGCGAGGTAGACCATCGACAAAATCATGACTTTCGTCAAAATCACGGTTTTGGCAGTGTTAGATATCCCAAGAAATGAGTCCAGCAGAGGTTGGGCTGATGTTATTTTAAACCACGCACTGGATACAATAAAGTTATGCAAAAATTGGATTTATAAATTCGTTCTGGAGATACGAGCCCGTCAAGACCCTCCTTCCGCGAAGTATCGACTTTTACGGCTTTTCGTAAAATTGCTATAAAAACTCAACGGTTCAATATTTTTCAAAACGGCTTGCGGCAAAAATCATAAAATTCTTCCCTCTAGTAAAAAAGGCTAGATTAAACCACATCTGAGTACCTTGTTTGAGCAGCTTTTCTATGATTTCGGTCGTCGCTCACGTGGAATGGCTCCTAAAGAATATCTCTTGTCAGATAGCGTTTTTTCTTTCCTATTAAAAATTCACTCTCTCTATCCCTTGCGTTCTATTTATGAGCTAACAATACTTTTTCCATGTTCCAGTGTTTTCCTGTAGGACATGGCTGTTTTCCCGAGTCTTTCCTGCCCGTTCCTACAGTATCCGATGGCTGGAACGATCGAATTGGGAAGTGCTATAACGGTGCAAGATGCATAGGGTATTAGCAGTATACTGCCTACAACTGTTATTCCACTATACCCAAGGAGAAAATAGTGGATGCCGGTATCCTGATATCTTCTGCATCCACACTGTATCCCAACCGTATCCTGAATACGAGGATCTAAGAGAAATCTTCGGATCCGGGTTGCAGTGGGGATACAGAGGATACCAAGATTCGCTTCCCCCCCTCTATTAATCTCATTGTATACATCGTATATAATGTGTATTTTATTGACCCCATCGAATTTTATCTTACCTATCCCATCGTATCCCTTGGGTCCTCGCTGTATCCCCTTCGTATCCTCTGGATACTCCGTATCTCCACCATATCCTGGATACAGGTAATTCGCTTTCCCCCTTGACTATATCGCTATATATCTGTTGATGTGAATGGATTGATTTTGCTAAAAATTGTTATATTTTAAGAAAAAGATTGTGCTGTAAAATCAAAGTCCCCATCATATGTGAACTGTTCGTAATAGTTGCCGTGCACTTTTCCTTGACTTCTTGTTATGATACTAGATATTCTGTTTTCTACCAGCCAAAGACATAAATTGAAAAACATGATCAGTTCCTCACATAGCAGCTAAAGGAAGAACGTGGCAATTGTAGATTGCATGCTCCAGACCTGTAGCCGGTAGCGGTAAATGACTAGCCATGCCCGATTCAGTCCATTATAGGATGGGTGTGGGTTTGTGATATCTATTGATCTGCAAGAACCTCCACCTCCACCCACACCCACACACCCACATAATTCATTTCTTTTTTATGATTTAAACAATATTTTTCTCAGAGAAGAAGGTGATTGCACAAAAGACCTACCGCGAAATTCCAAGAGGAATTATACTCGATTCAAAAGTTCTATGTCCAATGAATACTTTATTAATATAGAAAATTAATACTGAATCTGTAACCCACTGTAGCTTTATATCCCTCAGCAGTTGCTAAAAAGAGAAAACCAATCTTTCAATACCAACCTTACAGAACAGGACTAAAATGTAAAAACACAATGGATGTACTGTGAGTATTTTGTGAACCCATGAGAAACAATTTGTGATCTAAATGATAGATTGGGAAGCAACCAAAATACAGCAAGTCAGAAAATTCACTAAGCCACTTGAGACATTAAAATCTCCGTCACTTCGTTAGAAGAGTAACCGTATCTTTGCAGCGATTTCTTAAGCAAACCGGGAAAATGGAAGTCATTTTCATGCCGTTTAGTTCAACCGAGAAGGAAACAACTGAGACATCAATGATGAAGTTCCTCTGAAGTCATTTCAAGTTTGCTGCTTACATGTCGCCTTCGAAACTCATTGATAATCATGCTTCACAGCGTCACTTTTACAGTGATACGAAAGCCATAAGTAATATCTGTAATGATTCAGAGGTATGCATCACTCACCAAAACGTTGATGCATGGCTTGTAGGATAAAGAAAACGAGCTATGATTCATGCCGATATACTGGCTGGTTCGGCCCGGTTTAGAAATTTAGACTGGTGTCGATACCCGTCTCGAAAAAGACCTACCGGCTACAACTCTGGTATACTGTTTTGTATCATACTGAACGTGTGATGATACTGTTCAAAAAAGTCTTCATAAGCGTGGCAATCTAGCTGAGATATATTATCACAAAAGCTAACCACATGATAGAAGTTCTCTTTTCCATATCTTTTCAAAAGAATTCCAGAAAAACGAGTGGAAATTCAAGTAAAAGACTACCATCTATCACACACTTATCGGACGCTAATAGTCGATGATTTCTATTCTAAGTGAAGGTGAAGAAAACTTATTCTGAGATACTCGGGTTCCATAGGATCCTGATGGATCCCCATGGATCCAGGATCTGCTTTTCCCCCCTGGTTCCATATATAGGACACTGGCCCTCTCTAGGTGCACTTGGAACCTCCCTGAGATTCACCAGGACCTCCCGGAGATCCCACAAAGCCCTCTTCGACATCTGTTAGTGATCTGTCTAAAATCCACTGAAAACCTTGCTTAGGTGCCATACGATCTCACTCGGAGTTCCAAGACTCTCCTTAGTTTCTGTAGAGGATCCTCCAATGTTGAGCTGATCTCTTCGTTAGATCCACTGGACACTACCTTGAGGTACCCTTGATGTTTGCTTAATTTTTTCCTCGAGAATGGTTTCAGGGAACCACAGATAAGATAACTTTCTCAATTGAGTATTAGCCTGCGTAATATGAGTAATCATGTGATCTGATCAGTCGAATACCCACCTCTCTCTGTAGGGCTGCTTGATTGGTTTAGGGAACTTTTGGCAGAGAAAGGGCACTGAACCCTCTACTCAGCTTTGATTTTGTTTTCTTTGAGTACATTACTGAGTAGCCTATGCGAACACCTAGCCAATATGTTTCAGGTAATGTGAAAAAGGAGGGAATGAACCAATCAATATCAATGCCCAAAAGTCATTTTTTGAACCTATCTTCTTAAATGGGCATTTACTAGACCTTGATCCATATTATAAGCTCTGATGACGTTTAATTAATAGCTCCCCCGCCCCTCTCTCTAAAATAAGAGGCCATGGGTTTCTATGACGAAAACTCATATCCCTCTTTCAAAGGTTGCTTCCCAGGTGGAAGAAAATGCCCTGAAATGGAGTAAAAAAGATATAAAACGTTAAAAAACGGCGCCGTTTTCCATCAAATCGGAAAGCCAATGGAATAGTATTAAAAGCGATGGTCATTTTCTAGCAAAAATTTCCGTTAGCGCAATCCCTGTCGAATTAACATTTCAAACACGATAAACCAATTTTTTCTAAACTCGTTAAAACTTGTCATTTCTGCCTGGTCTCGTAAGAATTTCGTGGTCATTATGTAGTATACTTCATAACCTTTTCACAAGAGAAGACTCCATCTATATTTTAATGAGATCCTGCTAATATATAAACCGTGATAGCCTGTTTGCAGACGTCTGAAACGGTCCATGATGGTCGCTGGAGGTTGTCTTTGATACTCTGGAACCCTGTCTGTAACCGTCGGTGACAACTTGGAACACTCTCTTTAGCGGTCTGTGTCACCCTCGAGCACTGTCTGTAATAGTCTATGGGGAAGGAGGCTGGTTGGTGGGTGCAAATTTTTTTCCATAAAAGATTCAAAACTCATTTTAGGTCGTGTTTCGCAAAACCGGTTGTGAAGCGAGTTCACGGATCACAGCAGATAGGGTGAAAATAATTGCCGTTTTATGTCGTTCTATAGCCACTTCATACCGTTTTCCATGAACTTACAGACGGCGGAAACTAGGGATGCAACGGCGATGATAACCGCTACAATCGGTAGCTGTTATAAGCCGGTATTACTCAGTATTAGCCGGTATCAACCGGTATAGAGTACATTTGTAACGATGGTAATGAATTACATATCATCGGTTCATACCAGTAAACAGTTCTAACCCGGATGGACTGAAACTAGCCGGTATTCGCCTAATCCTACTGGTATAAACAAAAATAAGCCAAAAAAGGTTGTCCAAAGGCCGTAGGACGCTTACGGCTACGACCGGTTATTTTTACAATTACATCCCTTGAATAAGCCAGTATTCCCTGTTACCGAAATCACCGTGAACCGGTTATTCCCCATTACCGATGCATTCCTAACCGGAACGATGCTCCTAGGTTTCTATTACAGACTCTTCTTTAGCTCGGATTTACTTAAAAAACGAGTGTTTCCCAAGGCGCTTCTTGCATTAAAACGGGTATTTGTATCAGTCTAGTGCCATAAAACCAGCTTTATCACTATGAATAAGGAATTTGACGTAGAAAACCTTAACTTTTGACTGACAATCAGGTTTTTAAGTGATAAATCCTCAAAGATCCATCGAATTGCTGAAAACAATCTTCTGGGAATCGCATAACCTTCAATTATGCCCTGTAAAATCTTTCGTGTAGGTGATCTTCTAATATAGAGTGGCCTTTTATTTCGATGGAGATACATGTTATAAATACTCTTTCAACTTCTTCTGAGTTTAAATGAATAATATGTATATTAACTCGTACCTTGATTGCTGTCCATTTGCCCAATAGCGGTTCCACGGTTAATTTCATTCTTTAGCACGTGCAAACCACCAACTTTTCGTGAGCTTTCTCAAGCGAACCTGAACACAACCTACCTCTCCCCCCCCTACACACACGATATAAAAGAATACACTCTTCCACACTCCTGGAGGCTTCGTTCCATAGTAACTTAGTGTTTTCTGCAGCAGAAATAGCCGAAAATTTCAAAACACTGCTCAGCACATAATACAAGACCCCGTGCCTCTTATTATGACAAAAGGTGGAGGGGAGCTAATAGAGGACTTATTCATCTTCTAATATGCCACAGAAATTTAGCCCGATTTCAATGGACTTTAGAGGCAGATCAAAGGTTTTCCAAAAAAAGTCAAATTACTATCATGTTTCAAAATTACTCACTTCCTAGGTTCAATATTCCAATAACGCAGCAATGACTAGAAATACTTTACGGCAAACGATAGTTCATAAATTTCACTACACAAGCTCATACTTATGCCCGACAATATCAATACCTCAATACTATCCTGGGATTGTGACATGCTTATTGATCAATTTTTATCTTGCAAATTATGAGGTATTAGGGTCTTGGAATGAGTCATCGATATGAGAAAGTAGATTTTTATAGGGCCAATAGATTCATATTTTGACATTGAAAACAGTTTTGAAATCGTATATGTACACCTTTGGTCACAATAATAAGATAAAACTCTAAGAAACCGCAAAGAAAAATGACGACAATATAAAAAGACCGTATAGTACCTATACTTGTGGTGGAAAATTGAATTAGCATACCCAACCCGATTTTATCGGTTTACATACGAAAAGATGCAGCTTTTCAAGTGCTATCTTTTTATGCTAGAAGATTTCTGGGAAGCAATTATCTTGATGTCATTATACATGAAAAATACACAAATTTTCAAAAAAAAATAGTCATTTTTTGTGCATTCCAAGTGAGAAATAACACTTTAACAACATCATTTATATTGGAAGTTCCTGCTCTATGGTAGTGTATCTAATAGCTCTAATCAAATGCGTCATTTTGAAGTAAAAATAGTACTTCTCAAAAGTAAAATACGTTGTCAGAAAGTGTTGAAAACTATGCTCTGCAATTTGCCTGAATTTATCCAATCATATCTGAGGGTGTGTTCAAAGATGGGTTCATAACTTTTGATAAGAACGTTAGGAAGAGCTAAAAGTTTGGGTTTGACCGTAAGTTTGTACGGACTTTCGAATGGTATGTCTTATTCCGAAATCTAATTTTTTTCGTGTGACGCGGTGCTTGCAATTCGGTCGATTTTCTCGTGGACCCTCTCTTAAAAAGACTCCAGCTTTGATTAAATGAATGTGGACTATTTCCTGAGGCAACTTGGAAAGATGAAAAAACTGAAAGGCATTCTCTATTTTTTCGAAAGTTGTTTCTTCATAAAATCGAATCAGGATTAATGATCAAAATAATTTTGTTAGCCTGTCTTTTCCTCCTGGACCTTGGGCATTCGTAGTTATCAGAAAGCTTCTGAAGAAACGAGCTCCTAAATATCTTGAATATTATGTTTTTTTTACTTCTCAGACGTTAACGGTGTGAAAAACCTTGCCACAGATATTGGTCCTCCAGGTCCGACAGAACTTACAGGTCCTTCAGGTGATTCAAGTGCTCAAGGTGGTCGCGATGCATCAGGTCCTCCAGGTCCTCCACGTGCATCAGGTCAAGAAGGTATCCGAGGTCGTCCATGCTATCCAGGTGCTAAAGGTGAACACGGTGCTCCAGGTCGTACAGGTCCTCCAGGTCCTCCAGGTCTTCCAGGTCCTCCAGGTCCTCCAGGTCCTCCAGGTCCTCCATGTGTTACAGGTCATCCAGGTCATAAAGGTAAGTTTTCTCGAAGTGCTCAAAAAGATTTACGTTACCTCCATTTTACAGGACTTCAAGGAGACGTAGGATATTATGGATCACGTTATGGCAGCGAAATTCCAGGACCAAAAGGAGCAAACGGCGATGGTGTTTTCAAAAGGTCTCTCAGAAACGACGGTGATGGTGGCTCTTATGGATCGTCCAGTGAAGAAGATTCTTCAAGAGTGAAAGGCGATCGTGGTTTATCTGCTCCTCGCGGAGAGGTAGCTATTCGGATTACAAGGAGATGTAAGTGATAACTATTTCACTAAACACAAAAATAAGTGAGAAAGTTTTGAGAGGAAGGATTCGAAAAGCAAAAATCTTAAAGACCTCGATAAACCTTAAAACTGTGGAATGATATCAGAAACAGAACTTGATTTTCAATTTAGTTATTAGCGATTAGGGAGGCATTTAATGTTGAAATTACAGATAACTTTTAAACGTTAAAGTTAATCAAGTAAAACATTTTCAAGGAAAACGAAATGTTCTGTCCACGAGAGGGTCTTCACTGGCTTTATAAGATTAAATCGTAGCGGCGAGCACAAAATACTCGATGTTTAAACTCATCTGGGCAAGGCTTTTAGGAAGCAATTTTAATATTTTCGCTCGGCCAGAGCAATGGACCGCTCATTGATATTTCAAGCGTTGATGCATAAAGAAATACGTATCTATGTCCTCGAAAGTGCTAAAAATTTGGCGATCATTCGGGATGTATGAAAAAGATAATCGTACGCTTAAGCGTATTTAATCGCCGAATTTTCGCGATAATTTGGCGATTTCTGCGACACATCATGATTTCTCGATCAATCATTACCCTTTGTTCTCCTAATTATTGCCACGATTGAAGTCATTTCATCTCGATTTCATGGATATGTTTAGCAACTATTATTGTTACTCTAATTGATCAGATATTTTATTGAAAAACTAGAACACAGACATAATTCTACATAAACCATAAATTAAAAATTGATACCACAACTAATCACTCCCAATAAAACCAAAGTACAATCGAGAAAATGAAAAGATAAAGTTCATATGTTCCGGTTCATATTCTGGAGCAGTATATTTTACGATCATTGGTCTAATCGTCGCATTCGCATAAGAAGTTTAGATAAAAAACACAGCAAGAAAACAGAAATCTAGAAAAGAGACTAATTACAATAGTGTTTTTATAAAAAAGCTAAACTTAAAGAAGGAAGTCAATTTTTTGTAGTTTGACATTAGTCAAGGATTAAGGAATTCATCTGAAACTGAATTCAAAGGAAAAATTCTAATGAGAAAAGGTTCCATCGAAAAATATATCTAAAAACGAACATCCATTATGAAAAGCATGTTTCGAATTTTAACGTAACAAATGGGTATACATGAGAAGTTAGTGTGAAGCTAGACCCCGTCTACACTACATAATTTAATACTGTATTAAGAAAAGATATTGGCTGAAAAGTTAATACACTTTTCAAAGCCGTATCAAACTTAATATACTTTTCAAAAGTGTCTGAAAGTTAATCCACCAATGAGAATCCAATTGGAAATACCAATTACAATATCTTCCTTTTCTATTGGCGGCGCCTCCATTATTGAACAGTGTAAGGCGACACTTCATCTTGAAGTTCTGGATTCTAATTGATGCATTAACTTTCATGTGAAGACACGCATAAAGTTAATACCGTATTGTTTCTGTAGTGTAGACGGGGGTCTTAACTTAATTACTGTTTTGAAAAGTGTATTAATGTTTGACATGAGCGATCAGCAGCTTCGTTTCCCATCTCCCCACACGAATCTGCATATAAATATCAATAACTCAATAGCTGATTGGTATCGTTGCATACCTAGGTAGCATTTCTAACTCTTCAATCCGTAGCAAATATATGCCGCCCCATAGGCTATACAGATCTGTGAGTGATACCCCAAATAGAGCATAAGATCGTTTGAATGGTAGGTGTAAATAAGCCAGATGAAACTATGAAGTGTCCTCTCAAATACGGCATAAAAATGTATGATGGACAACGCTTGATAGACGATAAGGACTTAGGAATGAAATCTTTGTTTCTCAAAGCCTGTGTTTTTTATGTGTCTCAAAACCAAATAGGCATGGACTTAAACCGAAACGTTAAAATGAAAAGTAGTGTCAAAACTAAAAGTTAAAACCAGTTTTCGGTCGTTGTATGCCACATTCGCAGTGGTAAAATCAATAGCCAAAAGTAGTGATTAAGTACCGATTAATCACCGACGTTGAAGATATCCTTGTTACGAAAAGGAGGGAATGATGATTGAGTGAGGACGTCGTAGAGTGGAATAAGGAGGAGATTGTAGAATGAGATTCGATATGAAGAGGTTTATATGAGAGAAATATGATGAGAGAGAGATCCACTCCTTTTTCATATAAGCGAGTTATAGTTCTTTTATTAAAGACAAGACATGTACAGACCAAAATCTAAAACAATACTTTCCTGAGCCCCCTAAAAAGTTCGGTAGATTTGAAATAGGATCCAAATGACCAGACATGCTTAAAAATGATTGTTCAGTTCTACGAAACTTTTAAAGGATCTTCCCGTGTGGCCACGGGGCGAACCCTCTTCTACGAAACCTTTTATCAAGATTCGTAGAGCGAAAAAAGGTTTCGAAAGGAAATGCGAAACCTTTAGAGTTTCGTAGAAAAAAAACTGCGAAACCACTGAGGGTTAAGCAGAAAGTGAAAGGTGTCGCATTTCCTTTCGAAAACTTTTTTCGCTCGACGAAACTTAAAAATAGGTTTCGTAGAAGAGGGTTCGGCCCACGGGCACACGGGAAGATCCTTTAAAAGTTTCGTAGAACTGAACAATCGTTTTTTAAGCATTTCTGGTCATTTGGATCCTATTTCAAATCTACCGAACTTTTTTAGGGGGTTCAGGAAAGTACTTATTTTTTTAGAGTGCACAACTACTAGACACACACGAGCTTCTTTTAGCTCGTATCGATTACAACTTACTCCAACTCCAACTAACTGAAAACTTACCATCACTCTCACTTCTATTGCCTCTCGCTTCGCTCTATTTTCTCCTCACTGATTCTCCGAGAGAGAACAGTATCCGTAAGAATAATAGAGCAAGAGTGCGAGGGCATTGTGATCAAGTGAGAGAATGAAGAGAAGAGAGTGAAATAGAGAAAAGCGAGAACGAGAGATAAGTAGAGATGAGAGAAGGAGGAAGAAAAAGAAGATGCCATATAACAATAGGGATGTTGCATAGAATGAGTGGACGTCCATCTCCAGCGTAGGCAGAAGTGAAACACCCATCGCAACTGTGTCATCGAAAAGGACGTCCATGCAATGATGCCGCTTGGCACAATCGTTTCTCATACTATAATCGCAATAATAGTTCGAAATTGCGATTTACGTCAATAATTTTGAAAAGCAACAAAATTAACACGATTCTGACGACATGGGTAATCAGTATATTTTATTCGATCTGCTTCAACATATTTGAATTGGATGAGAGAGAAAACGTGTTTGATAACGCTTGAGGAGGAAATGCGAGATTGGGAAATCGAAAGAAGTAAGTCATAAGATTAACATTTAAGATAGCAATAATACTTGTCCATCGATTGACCTCAGCCTAATACGAAATATACATATACAAGGCGCATGAGTTTGTTCTCTGCTTCCTTCCATTTACAAGTATTTCCGCAATTACAATATGCTGTCATTTTGGCAAGACAACCAACTGATTTTTACATGTTTTCGATTTTTTCTCTGATCATCTTTTCTCCCGTTTCGACTGCTTCTCTCGTATTGATGGTGATATCCCATCTAGTGAAAACTGAATAAAAACCGGCGGTTTTACCGGTCCGGCTATCGGCTCCCAAAACAGCGGTAAACCAGAACTTTTGCGGGTAAACCTAAGTTAACCGATGTCTGTATGAGCAGCTAACCGGCTTCGTTGAGCTCTCTTTCTTTATGTTTCTAGTTAAAACTATTATTGATTCAGATGACTTTTATTTCACCTAAATAAAAATACAATCGAATGGGAAAAGAATACATAAAAATACACACAAAAGTACATGTAAGACATTAATTTGAAAAAACACAACTCCAAAAATAAAGAAAAATAGTAAAGAATATAAATTAAATTAGTAGATACAAAGCTAATCAATAATCCTAAGTAGCAAAAATATTTATGCAAATTAAAAAGAAATACTACAAAAAAATTTAATTTCAATGAATCAATCTAAAACTGATAAATATAAAAAAGCAATCTGAAAAACATATACAAATTAAAGAAATAATTCAATAAAAACGTATAAAACATTGAATATTAAACGCTCATATTTTAGAAAAAATCATTCATTTTAAACTGAATCTTTCAATCGTTAGGTTGATCCTTATCTCTAAGCAAGGAAGAGATGAAATAATTGATACGGCTGACGTGCACATGTACTTATATACATACGTATAAACATATGTTGGGGGCAAAATTAGGATTCCGAATTTCACGGGACAAAATGAGAATTTGGTTGGAGATAAACTCAAACAACCACGTGCTTCACTATGACTGAAGTGGAATTGGAAAACAAGAAAAAGTGTTTCTACACTTTGTGTCGAGATGTAGTATAAATTTATGTTGTATCGTTTAATAAAAAAAATGCCCCAATCGAATTCAGCAACCGTCGAAACAAATAATAGTATATTGCATTTGTATGAACAACTGGAAAAACATATTAATTTATTAGGTCAAAAGCTTAGAGACAAGAGCGTAATAAAAAAAATATTTATAATTATATTGTCAAATGTTTATTATTAACCAACGATAAACCATCAGGAATGGATCTCTAATCAAATCCTAATTTTGCCCAGCCAAGATTGGAATTCCATTGGGATCCGGTCATATCTTAGATTTGACCGGATCCCAATTTCGCCCCCAATGTAAATATATATATATATAAATTTTCTTTTTCGTTCTGTATAGACATGAGTCTTCTATAGTTCAGCAGAAAAGTATCGTTAAACCTCGCTTTACCACCAAAATCAATAATAAACCGCGGTAATAATCGAAACCCGTGGTTTTCCGTGTTAAGCTGGCGGTTTTGATAGATACCGCGGTTTACCGCAAAACTTGATTCGGTTTTCACGACATGGGATCCTTCAAAAGAAATTGTTTTGAGTATGCAAACAGATTGACTTTTTCTTGATTCTTGGTAATGATTGTATTCTTAACTGTATACTAGAGGTTCTCCAGATGTTCTTTCAACTTCACTATTCGATACATTTGAGTATATGTACAAAACAGAAAATCAAAAAGAGGTGACGGTTCTTAAACCCGCTGCAGTCAATTGAATATTTAGTACATATATTCGTTGATAAGAAAACTACAGATGGATCTTAGCTGTGCCCAACGATAGACAGCATTGGCTCAAGGAATTTATGACTTCTCATAGACGCTACATTGGTTAGTACTAAAGACAGCAGCCTGCAAAAGTTTTCATTGGAAAAAAGACGTGGGTTTTTGAGGTCTCGAAAGAATAGTCACTGTAAAAAAAATGTGAAAATCATGAAATATTCCATCGAATGTTTGGTGAAATAGTTTTTTTTGATTCTCTCATAAGATATCTAAGTTGATGTTTTTGCGCTGTGGAAACATCACCGAAACTCATCAAAAGTGGTGTCCAAGGTTAACAGTCCTTCGCCTCGTCTCAAGTAATGAAGAAATGGCGCTAATTTTCGTTGAACCTCGTTCTCCTGTGCAATCTTTAGTCACTTGAGGGTGATCTATCCGTACCCTGTAACAAGTGAAGCCCTGCTCGAATGATTCTATTGATAGCTCGGTTGATTTTAAGTACTAACCATTCTTTTTTAGGCACTTAAACATTCCTATCACCTGGTTAGACAAAGTTGATTGCAAAAAGGAATATATGTGCGTTGAAATGTGCACTTTTTATGAACTCAAAAGTGTTTTTTCTTAGAAGCAAGTTGGATGGTGATAACACCTACTAGTTTGCTTTTTCTCAAAAAAATTCCTTTTTCTAGGCGTGCGAAGCCTGAATTTCAACGCGTTATTATGAGCTCATGTCTCCGCTAGTCGCATGGTAAGCAAAAACCCTTGTGCAGCCGAAATACTTTATGCATTAAAAACTTTCTTTAATTCTGTAGTTTTAATTAAATGAAACACTATAAAGTTCAGACCTTCAATTTTATAGATAAAACTGTGATTTAACTTTTGACATCAAATATCAAAGTGTTCAAAATAGCTTTCGCGGTGAACACCCAATGAGCAAGCCTTAGTTTTGTTTAACTTTTGGTCGGAATGAAGACATTCTCGAGATTCTCTTGTTCAAGTTTCTCGAAAAATCGTCAATGATTGAATTTCACCTAGGGATATAAGTACATCGCAGTACCTAGGTTACATGAGCATATTTTTAGATAATCTTTTAGTCAATGACAATTCTCTGGAGCTTCAGGCAAATAGTCATCGCAGCAGCAGATCACAAGTCTCCACTAAAAATCCGCCCTAAGTGTCTGGCCGAAAAGGAAAGTAGCGGATTCCAAAATTCCGATATCTCTGTCGTATCTCCTACGATCATTTACACTGCTGCCTTAATAAAAAAACGTAGTCGGGTATGAAATCTTCAGAAAATTGATCCTGTTTCTACTAGTTCCCAGCTATGTTGATACTACTCTGTAAAGAAGTGTCGTCATGAACCTTTTAGAGTTCTACCTTCGATACCATTATTGCTGAACTTTTCTAAGTTGTAAAAAAAACTCTAGAAATTAAAAAAGTTTCTACCGAAACCTTGGGAGGTGAAAAAAGCTTTAGATTTTTTAGCTAAAACCTTCAAACGTTTCAGAACATAGTTAAAAAGCTAGAGCCTTTAAAGGTTCAGTATGACGCCTCTTTTAAGAGAGTACGAAAGTCTTCGTCAATACATATATATCCAAACAATCTAATCGAAGATTTGACAGTCTTTTAGGATATCAAGAGCGCTATATTTAGAGGCCCTTCCTAGCCTTCGGGAGTGTGTTTGGGCTTGAGAGTAGAGACATAGTCGGACGAAAGGGTACATTGAACTTCTCATTGACTCCAAATAGACTTATGATAACATCGTGAAAAAATGTAGCTCGATGCATAATGTTTTGGTATAACTCTATCTCTCTCCTTCCTTAGCACTTTCTGTTTTTTTCCTTGAAGAAGTCCTAATCATTTGCCAACAGTTGATTCTCTCAACCATCGATCTTTATTTTTGCAACAGTGATATGGTTGGTGCCACCTGTGAATTACGCTACAAAAAAAGTCCAACAGTCTGTCGTTGTTTTATCCATTATAGGTGAAAGTGGGCGTGCCATTTTTGAAAATTGTCTCTCGGAATGCTTTGCCAATAGAACTGAGCGGAAATCGGTTTCTTTTGTGCCAGCCTTCGATGAATCACCAAGATTTGTCAGCGTGGGTTTATCTACAATGGACATGCAGTATGTATCCTATTGTTGTTTTGTTTCTTACTAACACTACTCGATGCTTTCTCTTCCTCTAATTAATGAAGGATGACTGAGGGCATTCGATTCAATGTGTATGCAAACGATGTAACACGGCACGGATTCACTTTAATTCTATCGTCGAGTCCCAACACTATTATTAACTATGCCGAAGCGAGTTGGAATGCCTGTTTATAGTTAGATGCTTTAACAGTTGCTACGAAGTACTTCTTTTACTCATACGATTCAATATTTCAGCACTTTTATTATCACTCTAGAAATAAAATACAACAGATTTTTTACAAAACATATAAACCAGCAAGAAGAAGCGAAAAGTCGCATTGATAACTTCTACATAGCTTACATTTGACAATTTTGTTAACAAAACCATAGTAGTTCTCTGGAGCGCTGAATAATTGACCACCTGCTTTCTCATAATTTGCTTTTATATTCGCGATTACCAAAAACACAGGACCATCAATCTGAGCAACACTTTTTACATTGCCACACTGTAAATGTTGAGGCTCAGTAGCGAAGTGATTTAGAAGGCTGTAGGTATGACGCAGAGATGGGCACGGTTCGGTTCGATTCTTAGCTAATTCGATGTAGTTTAAATTAGTTTATAGATACGAAAAAAAATTAAAGTGGTGAGTCAACGGATGTCGTAATTAGCAATGAAGATATTCATATATTTTCTACACAGGTGAAGTTAGCCCCCGATGCGACTATTTTCATCAGCCATTCTCCCTGGAGAATTTAACAAAAGTTTCATTCTTGTTTGAACTAAAATTCGAACAGCTCTATCGAATGGTGTAGCTAGATTTCCTCTACCTATAATAGTCGTATGATTAAACGCAGAAACCTGATGTTGTCCTGAGGCCAAAGAAAATGTATCTTTCCAAATTTAGTTTTTATATGTTCATGTTGAATCGGTAGGAATGACAGAGCTAAAGATGAAGAATCGAATAATATATATTATATCAGATTTCATGAAAATCTGTGCGCAGGAATGGATAAATATTTTAGTCTTTTTATTTCCAGTTGTTCTTATCTAGATTGTTCGCTTAAAGAACATTTGATTGCTTCGCAATCGCGTTAAGGACATGCACATTAAGCGCACGTTTTTTATATTTGATTTTGTAACCATCATTGCTAAAAATTTTCTTAGAGCGATGAAATATCCTTTTATATGAGCAGGTTCAGAATCTGGTTTTCGTTCCTGTGGCATAAAAATAATTATTTTACGATGAAAAATGATCCAGATATTACACTCACAATTAAGGGTAGTACATTTAATTTACGTTTTCAAAAAGTAAATAAGTAAAATGAATAAATTCTTCACTACTTAACTTGGTAAATAGTATATTTACTTTTACTAAAGTAAACGGTAAATTGTTTATTTAATTTACAAAAGTTTAAAAAGTCAAGTACCAACCCTACTCACAACCAAGACCTATGGAGTGTTCATTCGCTTTAGGTTCATGGGCTCTAATAAAAAGAATGCTCAAAAACGTTAAACAAGATCGAGAAATAATACTTCTGACTTCTTTTGAGAAATTTTCTTGATATTTTTGTATTTTTTTCATATTTACTTATGCTCCCTAGTGTTTTTTATTTTCCTATTTGTGTGATAGATATACAAACCTCACTACTTTGGACATGCATAAGGAAAATAAAATAATAGCTAAAAATATGTAGATTTACACAAACATAGATACAATAGATAACAATCACCCAGAACAAGATGAGCGAGTTCAAATAAAAATCACATAGTTTTTATTGTCTACAGTGGAGTTTCAGAGTTTTCCTTTTCGGTTCGGTTCAGTTCGGTTCGGTTCGGTTCGGTTCGGTTCGGTTCGGTTTAAATTTTGAAAAAACTGAACCGCGCCCATCTCTGGTGTGACGTACCGGTGTGTGTATTATTTACACCCCCACCCTAATTTAATTGAGCTTGAACTTTGCAATTTCAATGAAAAAATCATTGCACAATAGATTACTGGTTAACAAACCTCCATATCCATCTGAAGAGTGACTTTGATACAACATTTGCATATCTTACACAATATTGAATTGTTTCGTTTTTATTTAGTCAAATGAGCAGTTCATTATATTTTTTCAAGAACAAATTACAGATTTTCTTCTGATATGTAAAAGAGGTAGTCATCGTTTATCAATGAAGCATCATGCAAAACCTGTGAGCAAATATATATTGAAGCTCGTCGAAAATCTTAAACATTTATCTCTTACTAGACCGTGGGTTCTTTTATGACGTCATGAGTTACTCTTGAAAACTTGTTCTTCGTCAAGTCTGTACAAATTATTAATCTGTGTACATCGTTTTTAAGATTGTCTTGCTTTACTTGATGGTCGTCTCAAACAACTGAACAAAATTTTATTGTTCAAATTTCTGTTAGGAATTATCAGTTATCAAATGTTTACAATACAGTGATTTCAAATACAAATATACATATATTTACTATTACGACCGAATTAATTTTTCACTTTATAGAATGATCTGTCTAATCTGAAATGTTTCTCATCATTGTTGGTTGAATGGCATAATAGGATAGTAAAATTTTACCTCATCCTTATCGTATATCAAATCTTGAAGAGTTTCCTTTGAATATAGATATACCGAATAGAAATAGATTTGTTGATAGTATACAGATTAATAATCCAATACTTGTTCATATGCCACGGCTTTAGAAAAGTATCTTTTCTATTGGAACTGAAACTAAACTGCATTCTTTGGTTCCTAATTTTTTGAGTAATGAGGTTCAACAAATATTTACTAATATACGATGTCAAAAAGTGGTGTCCATTCTATGCAGCATATTAACAATATATTTCCATTTATTATAATATTATTATTCATATCACAAAAGGAGTATAGGGTGCAGTTCCATTGAGACATGAATTGTTTCCTCAAATAGCTGGGCATTTTTTGTTTACCGAAACAATTTCGAATCACTAATTTTACAACATAGTCACAAACATCAGAGGGTATGAGTCCGACGGTACTCAATTGTTCAATATCCTTGCATTGTTTCGCTTTATCACAGAAGATCTCGTATTGATTATATAGAAGAATTCCTTAACGATACAAAACTTGTCTATCTCGTCTAACTAAGTTAATGATTCATTTGATGATCGATGAGCGATTGCAACCAAACAATTTACAAGAGATTCAACTAAACTCAATGGTGTCAATGTGAAGAAATTAAATATTAGCAAAATACTAGTGAAATCAAACGACTTATGTATTTTTTCTTGTTGTATCTACATTTAGCCTTTGACTTTTTAAATATAACTAATGCAAAAATCAGTTCTGTTGTAATTCAAGTTTTGTTCGAATAAAGGTAAACTATAGCTAATAATCCAGTGTTGTGGAGTTTCAACTAATTAACAGGTGTTCTAGAGCGAATGGACCTTCCAGTATTTTGCTGATATCTTCGTCAATTTTCGTCGTACAGACTTGATTTCTTGATCAAAAGATTTCTCATTCAATTCTTTTTAAAAGTGTTTAATGTGTGTAATGTAAAACGGAACCGCTTAAAATTCTCGGGTAAAGACTATAAGACCACACAATGATTAATATTCAAAATTTGTTTTCTTAGTTTTTCATTATCGTAGGTGTGAGACCTGCGAGATACTAGCGAACCGAGTGAGCCATAGTGTAGCTCTTGAAAATCTCTTTCTTCCGAAAATCCAAATTTCCTTTCGACGCTTGAGCACTCGTGCACCCAAGCCTTTTCTTTTCCACATATTTCGAATATTTTCAGCAGTACTTTGACGTTACTTTGAAAAACTCCTTCGCCTATATCCTAAGCGCACGTTTTATAATAAAGTATTGCCGCTGTTTTGAAAGAAAATGATTAGCTTACCGGGTCAACGCAACAGTCTGGTGTATATTGTATGCTTGGTATAAAAATGTGAGACAAGGAAATTGATTTCGACGATTTCACGTCTTTTCGTGAGAAATATGACCAGTTGTGCATTTCTATCCTGTTCAAAAGACCTTCGCTAAAGGTCACAAGAAAGACGATATTTGAAAATGTCAAAAAACACTTATAAAATCCATTATTTGGGAGACTTATAATCTTATAAGCTCAGAATTTTTCATGGTTGTTTTTTATATTACAACGTATTATACAATTTTCTAGAGTATCAAATGAGAAATCTTTTGGTAAACAAATCTTGTCTGTGCCACGATAATTGACGGTGATGTGAGCAAAATACTGGGAGGACCATTCTCTCTAAGACACGGTTTAATACATTTTGACTGATTGTTTAATGATCCAGTCTCAGTTGATTTTACAGTGGCAATTGATAAAATGAAGCGTTGAAAAGATCGATATCAACAGAAAACCTCTGGTATTGCAGTTTTGATTATTTCGAAACGAGAATGAAAAACTTTTATAGGAAATTATTTCTTTTTGTAGAAATTTTCTTAGACAGCTAAACGAAACTTCCTCTCTGGTTGTGAAAAAAAGAAGTTTCTTTCAATGAAAAAAGGTTCTTGTAAATTTTTGTTTTCGAGATTATCACAACAGAAAGTATAAGATATCAATGTGTATGCCCAGAACGAAGAAAAATAAAATCATCTTCTACAATATGTTTATGGCATCTATATCTGATATGCATGAAAACTATAAACAAAAATCACTTGATTTATTACAAATAGTAAAGCGAGTCATACTAGCACAAGCATTATTGACTACAAAAGTTTCTTTTTAAATTAGATCTTCCACACTGGCAATCAGATTCAATTATTTTATTTGTTCATGTTTCTATTCTGATGTTTAATAGGAAAAAATTGATATATAATTCTAAAAAATTTATTTTATTCTATTGTATATCGTGTATATTTGACATCCGTTAATTTTTTTCAAGAAGCTAAAAACTGTATGATTGATTATCATCATATCATCAGAGACAAAAATCATTCTTCTTTTCTCTTTAATGTGTATATTTCTTATTTTATCTACGTTGAGATACGTGAGGCGATTAGGTGAGTGTGCTTGTACGATAGACACCATGCGCTTCGGATCCACACCCAAACCCTTTTCATCTCGAAGTCCGACTTGATTCCAAAATTCGTTAAAATTAGATTCCAACATCGAATCCGACTTCAATAACAACTTTTTTTTGGATTCCCGAAACATTTTCCGGCCCCGACCGAAATGCGTTCTTTTAATTTAGGTAAAGGGCAATGATAAGTTGTATGTGTTAAATTGTAACATAAACCACGGCGTCATTGAGAACACTATCGCTGTCTTTTTGCGCAATTTTCCACTACATTTTGTTCCATTACTCACTATGTTAATACGTCGTGCAATTTATGTAATCAGAAAAGAGCTGAAGCGTGGATATTTTCAGTGTTGATTTAACAGCTGCCGAAGAAACTGACAGCATGACAGATTCTATTTTTCATTACATGTTGGAGTTTTCTATTTTTGTTCTCTTTATACTGTATGAAATTTCGAATCTATAAAAACCCTCATACCACACTGATCAAGCATGTAATTTTTTGTCAATAAAAAGTCTATCATCGTATTCTTTTCCGTAAGTCGACATCTAGTGTCATAAAAATTTCTATTTTCGTCGTTTTGTTTTTGCCTACATACTCCGTGTTCTATTAGTGTAAAATGTTGTATTCAGATGCGGTATTATCATCTTCCATTTTATGAAATAAGATGATTTCTCATGAAAGCAATCATTAGATCTTTGCATGTCGATACATTTCGCCACTTCGAAACAAAAATAATTTCAAATGAATATTTATTTTGTTTTCCTCAGTACCAGTTTCATTCGAAGAACCGAAAAGTTAATGAACAGTCATTGCAGATATGAGACTGCAGCAGGAGTTCATATCGACAGTCAATGTATTTTTGTTAGTGGTGACAAAGCAAAAATTGATAAAAGAAGATAGTGCGCGTAGGATTAACTAGTAGAAAGCACGAAGGATTATAAAATAGTCTTCTTAGAATTTATCGGAAGAAACATAAGCATTTTTGTTCGTCGATTTTATTGGGTAAAGTCGAAAGAATGAGTTGAAAGATAAGACACGAAAAGCTTTCATCATATTAATTTAGCTAAAACATAGGAAACAGGCGATCATTATGCATATCAAGAAATGAAGAAGTGAATAATGCCTCGAAATACTTGTCTTCAACGAAGGTTATCCTATCATTCCAATTATTTATCTAACTTCAATTTTTATTAAAGAGGCTTCATTAAAGTAGCATTGCTTTGCACAATTTCTTTGTTTCAACATGATTGTTGCTTTATTTTATATGACATGAACTGTTCGAAAAATAAATAACAGTCAGAACAATTTTCACTTTCTTTTATCCTATTTCTGTATGGTTATAGACCAATTACACTTTTAGCGAAGCATAACATGAACTGAACTGGTAATTCATATGTGAAGTGTCCATGGTAACAGGAACGTCTCAATGAACCCAAAGGAAATTTGTGGAAGCAAACTATATTGATTCATCGCCGGTCAAAATGTTATTAAAAAAAACTTCAAGGATTTGAAATCAATTATGTACATGTAGATCAAGAGTGTGAAAATAATTTGAGTAGGAGATCACATCGATCAGAAAATAATTCTCAAGGTGCCAAAATCGGTTATAGACAACGGCAAATTAGGGCTTCAGCATGGGTAGAAGACATGGAACTTTCTATTCGAAAGCTCCTTGACACGATAATTACTTAGTGGAATCCAAATTGTTTGGATCAGAAGATGTCTCCTTCGAGAATAGCATGCTGTAACATTGGTCTAAAGACGATTCGATCATTGAATGATTATAATCGTTTGCCGAATGAAGCAAACAAAGGATTCAAAAATGATGCTGAATTTCTATCTAAATTCTGTTCAAATCTCACAAAAGTACATTATTTTGAAACGTAGGCTTCAGTAGTGCATGATTCACAGTTTTCTGAGATGTCGCTTGAAAACCATCTGACAACGATTGATGTGAAAGCCAATGTGTAGAGGTTGCGAAAAAGAATCAACTGCCATTATCGTGGGACTTGTTCATCAAGTGATTAGTGAGTTTTCTTCTTTTTCAGATTTACTCTTTCACATTGCTTTATTTAATATCGTTTAGATCATTCGTTTAGTCCCTTAACAAATCCCCTCAGTATGTTTGATATCGTTTGTATAACTCTCAATAGCAAAACGTTTTGATGTTGTTGTTCACGTGTGAAAGATACGAGTCAAAGAAGCCAGGAGCAGTGCGCCTCAATCGACAGCCGACGCTACAGTTGATGTATCGGTGAAGATCAGACATCGTCTTCTCCTTGGTATTTATTGCTCAGAGGAATTTGCGAAAGCTATTAAAGAACTGCAATGTAAGACAAAGTCAAACACCTTACAGCTATTAAAACTAAGTAACATCACATCATCGACTCGCATGATTCAAGTAATTAATAAACTGCATCAATATCCGAATGAACGTTGTCTAATATTTCCAAAGGTTCAAGAAGAGTCTTTCAAATCGCTGAATAACTTGAGTACTTTGAGGAAAACACCAAGAGCCAATTGCAATTGGAAGCAGCCCAATGTGGTTGATGTTATTGAGTACATGTTTACTGATATTCAAGATCGATTACACTTCGTTTTAGGTCCACCAAGCAAGAAGATCCTTTTGAATATTAGCTGATTGAATTGATGGTTATATTTCTTCTTTTTCGTATAGGTACCTGCAAAAGCCGCACTATTGCTGAAGCTGTGATAAATTTGCTGACACAGAAGTGGAATCGTGAAAAGAAAATGCTTGTGGGTGTGGGTGTGTTTGTAGAATAATTTCAAATATAAAATCAATCAAAAGCTAGCAAGATACGTGTTTCGATTACCGCTAAAGTAACCAATTATCAATCAACTAAGACGAGTTGGAATTATTTTACCCATCCGTCTATGAAATATTATTATCAAAAGTCTATAAGAGGAACTTTCAAGGTGATAGTAATGATAAAATACTATCATTCGAATATACGTGGTAACTTCTAATATTAGAATAAAAGAGATTCTCCAATGAATGGGATGCTCGTGTCGTGTTTGCTAAATTATTTTGTTCATACTTCAACATTGATGTATTTTCAGTTTTGATTGTATGTTTTGCATCTTCTGCATTGCGGATAGATTGTCATTATGTTTTCAGTAGATAAAATTTAGTAATAGTGGAATAAATAGCATTTTACAACGTGCTTTGAATTTCGTAGGATCCCACTGATTTTCTCTAAATTTTTCGAAAATATTAGTCACTGTGGGAGCTGTTGTCATGAATTTGGATTCCACAGAAATAGTCTGAACTATTTAGTATACATATGGGATTTGAAAAGCAATAAAATCTCAGCTTTCACCCATTGATTTTATCAGTAAGAAACTGCAAGCTCACGTGTAGGCAGCTGAACAATATTGAATCTATACAGAAAACATTGCGATGAAATGAAGACGAAATGAAGACGAAATATAGTGGAAATAGAAATATCAATCACTATTACTTTCGATTGAGCTAATAAAGAGATTGTTTTTCACTATCGAGAGGTCAAACTTCGAACTTCGTTGCATGACAATTTGTCTAGCAGCGATGAACTGCCACCCGACGGTAGTATTTCTGCAAGTTGTTGCAACGATACGACACATAACGCGAAAAATATTTGAAAATGACACTCAATGCTGCGATTCGGAAGTAGAACCGAATAGACACTTCGGATTCGAATCGAATCTTTCGACAATTCGATTCGTTTTCGGTCTCTGGTATCTATCTCAAATATACGAATTCGGTTCGCCTATGTTTTCGGAATGAATTTCCTACTCTTGCAACGTCAATCCATCGAGAAATTCGAGAGTTTGAATCGATTTCAAGAATGATCGTCGATTTCAATCGACATCTTTTGATGCTGCTGGGTCATCTGCTGTTTAGTAGAATATTCGTTCATTTGGTTATGACACACGGCGATAAGCCTTGGTTTATCGATTTCTGGAAATTTACTAGGTGTTTTAGTTTTTCATTGATGTCGCTCTTGTCAATCATAGGTCCATCATGTGTTTGAGCACGTGAATGCTGTAGACTTGAGCTGTTTGTTTCAACTCTTGGTAATTGGAAAGTATGATGAATTGGGCGAATTGATACATAATTCCTCTACTTTAACAATCGTGATCTTGAAAAATCAGCATTGATCTAAATACAAGTGCCATGTTCTTCTAAGTAATGACAGTTTCTGACGGATATGTATCAAGTATTTCAAATTGAACAGTCTTCCATTGTTCAAACAGTGTTCTGAACTTCAATTATTGTATCGGCGCTAATATGGTTCAATGGATTCAAATCATGAAAATTTCCTGGACAGTTTATCCGTTTCTATTGTTTTGAACAATGAAAAACGTGTGGCAAAGCTTCATTCGTGAAATCGATTCAAAATCAACTTTCTCGATCGATTGGCGCCAGAACAGTAAGAAATTCATTCCGAAAACGTAGGTGAACAGAATTGGTATAGTTGAGATAGAAACCAAGTCAATTTGAGAATTCTTCAGAAAAAAAGGGTTATTTGACAATGAGCCGCGACTGTTGGATAAGTTTAAGGCTTCTATTCGAACACACTGACACTAGTGCTCTTCATCCAAGTCAGATTAAATTAATTGTAGTGTAATTGTGACTTTGGGTGTAGGGTATGTGATTGTAGAAGTGGGCGTCGGTGCGAGATGTGTGGTTTTGGATGTGCGTGCATGTGTGTCGATCTGAGTGTGCTTGCCTCAGTTTTAGATATTCATCCCCACCCACACCAATACAGATTTGAGGTCCCCAACCCCAATTACCTTTGGTCAAACTTTATACGGAACTATCTTCAGACAGGTCAAAGAAAAATGTTTTTGTTCTGTGCGAACGAACAAACACACCCGCTCACGCGAACAAATGTGATCAACTCACGTCGACGTAAGACCCTCCTTTCATAGTAGAGAGAATGAAACTGTAGAACTATTGAAGATAACAATCATTTTCTAACATTTGTGGTATAGATTAACTTTTGCTTCCAAGGTCAGCAAAGTCTGATTTCTGAATCAAGCCATAGAGAATTTCAAGAACTTTTAGAAAATATAATTATTTTTTCGGAGCATAATTTTTCAGTGTGCTTTTCAGGCAAAATACTAGAAAATTCATATGCTAGCCAACTCGCATTTTTTCTGTCAAGGGAAAATATCAATTAGTGGGTGGTACTCTGAAAAACGAAAAATATGACACGCCTCCAAAAAGTCACTATTTTTATCAGATATTAAGACTAGTGTCACTTATTTGTTCTGCATTTTTCACAGGAATCTCAGAAAGATCTAGTATTTTGGATTTAGGTACTCCTAGTAATAGCCTATTGTTCTGGATAGTTGATTGATGATACTCTCGCGGGTCGTCTGTTAATATGTTATCGGTTAAAGTCTTTTATTTGAAAACTATTTGCTCTTCTAAAAATATGTTTAGAATCGAAGATGTTTACGCTCGAACCGGTAACAGTATGTTTGTAACGATTTTCTTTCTTGATAACCATATTCCAAACCAAGTGTTGTGAACCAAGGACTGAGTTGACGAATTTGTTCGATATTGAACTGTTTATCAAGTCTCCATACTCGAAGTTCAACATGTTTAAGAGTTTGACACCTATTTAAGATTTGAGCCAATCGTGCGAAATCACATGGTTTGAATGAAAGACTAGTTATTCCCTCTGAACCTATTTCAAGATACAATCGCTTGACTGGACTGATTTGGATCAGAATTTCAATGTCATCAAGAGTCGTTTCATCCGTGATATATATGCTCATATTACATATTTTTGTTGTAATAGTGAATGGAGGAGGGTTATTTTTAAACCTATCAGTCATGACTCGTAACGTGGTAAGATTTGGTAAGCGCTTGATGAAATTAATTAATAGTGAGAGGGAATTAGCCTGGAAACCAAAGTGAATTACGATACGACGAATAATAGTGTTCGTTGTTGTATCATTGCCTAGTGTACTATTAAGAAAGACACCGCTGACCGAAGTGAGAAACGGAAATTGATCATCGAAAAGAATTCTTGAATAGGAATATTCTTCGTATTTACTAAAGTGGAGACGCTCTAAGTAAGGAAAATTTTTGGGAGAAACTTGCTCCAATTGTCCTTCAGCACCTTCACACCGTCTTGAGAAGCTTCGTAGATTAACAAATGGTCGAAGATCGAATGGCTCGTTGTCGATATATATTTCACTCCATGGAGCACATTCTTCACGTGCATCTTCCAAGGAAACAACTATATCGGCCCACTTCTGTATATACTCTGCATATCCTTCTAAATCTTCATTTGAGCACAAGTAGAGACGAGAACGAGCGGAGTGCAGAACAGAATCGGTGCGAAAGTTGAGACCTGCCCAAGCTCGACACAGGTCATCATGAAGCAAGTAGCTAAATATTTGTAGAAAGATTTCATCGGGCAGCAGTTCAATACGTGAAGGTGATACGCCATCCATTCTTGTAATCTAGAAAAAAACTAAAAGATAAAATGACCCGGTTATGTGACATGGATCAAGCAGACACAGCACACACAGAATATCTTCCTTATTCACGAACAACATTAGTCATAATACGCCGATAATTAGATATAAGCTTATAAAGAAAACTATACCGAAATATAAGAATAGGCCACCTTGTGCGTCTATAACCGATAAAGTTACTTGGTTTTTTTTCTAAGCAATACTTATTTATGTGAGTGAATGAAATCAATGAGCCATACTGTTTCATTCACATGATGATGACATACGGTTACATGAATGTTTTGTATGCAACCAGGGAAAAGTAGATTCCGTCTATCCCTGATACGGCGGGGATTCAGAGAATACATTGGGAATCCAAATGGTGCAGAGTGAGAATAATCCAGTTGCAATTAAGAAATGGAAATTCGGTATCAGGAAACAGACAGTTGCTCGCAATGAAACTTGCTCTTTAGTGTGAACAAGGTTGAAAGCGTGGATTTGAGGGAGCAGATGAGTGTGAGGGTGTAGCTGCTCACCAGTAGCTTAAAAATCAAGACCGGAACTCATACTTGCGAGAAAATAACTTTGTGAGTAACTGTCCTAAACCCCCCATATCAATCAACTCATAGAGCTATGGAGTGGAACGCTAATCAAACTTTCACAGCAATTGTTGAAGGTTTTATGGGACGCTCATCATTTATCTATTCTAGGAGGGATACTTAGGTTTTCATCTTTCTATCCTAACAGGAATACTTGAAGCTCTGTGGAAATACCGAAAGCATGGTGCTTCAGCTTTCATTGTGCTATCTTCACAATCTTTGTATATAAGCGATGCCCTGTGTAACACAGTTGGGATGACGAATTTGTTGTTCAAAACATTTATCACCTAATATATCCTTGTCAACAAAAAATAAAACATTTCGGAAGATATACTATACAAGGTCGACAATTTACATAGTGAACTTAATAATGGTTTCTTTAAAATACAAGTCACGTGAATCGAACAGATTCGCTGACCCTCTTCCGAAATAAAGAAAATACATCGTTACAATCTTCGGAAGAAAATTCAGTCCGAAGTCATACTTTTTCCCCATAATCAATATAGTCAAACTCTTCACTACATTTTCTAAAAGAGTTCGCAGCCTAACATTAAGGTCCAAGAGTAGATTCAAGGTAAGACAGAATACATTGTACCATACGATAGTGGAATTAATACTTACAGTATACATTTTATACACTCACAGAAACAATGTTTCGAATAATAAAATACGCATTCTTACAGGTTCAAGTTTGCTCTATAACATGCTATAAACGTTTATTTCGAATTCTGAAACAAATGCTTAAGCCTGAATCCTAATCGCATTCCTAAGCTTTCATGAATTTTTTCCCTCAGGATCTTACAAGATCCTAAACATGATTTGCACACCTGCATCCTAAGCAGAAAGCTTAAGAAGTTTCCAAGAAAGTTGGGATTCTGGATAATGATTGTTTTAAAAAGAAAAAGAAAAAGGATTTAGGATCTTATAAGATCTCAGATGGGATCCTATAAAAACATGGCAGGAACTTGTGACCAAAAAAATTCAATTTTTGTTAGAATTATAAGAAGATCCTGAAAAGATCATGAAATAGGATCTGACCAAAATCTTAACAGAACTTGAAAGCTTTTGGCCTCATGTTCCTGTCAAGGTTTAGTAGGGTCCCATAATGCTGCCAGCACAAAATCGCCCGGATCTTGATAGGAAAGGCCGGATCTCGACAAGAAAACTTCAAGAGATTCATTAGGGAACGACAGCGTTACGTGGACAAATGGGTATATGGATAATTAGGTATACTTGCGATGGAATTTAATGCGGAAATGTGTTGAATTTGTTGTTGTGTATGTATGAAGTAAGCTACTTGATACATTTATATTCAATAAAATTCCTTGTTTTTCTCCAAGGAATGTTTATTACGTGAATCAACGAATTTTGTCATTGCATACACATGGTAATAAGTCGGGTATGGACAATGTCTTGCATACATGTTTTTTTACATCAAGCGGCATTGCACATTTTTGTATTTCCTTTGCACTCTTTGCCCTATGTAAGAAAAAACAAATTTGTATATGCAACGTAGGTGAACGTATGATACCAGCTTGGCTTGAACAAACGAACTAATTTTAAGCATTTTAATGTTCCACATAACCATTTCCATCAGAAAAGGGAATTACCCTACTAAAGTTCATTTTGATTTTATTAGCTTCGATTCAGGGGATGTTAATACTTAGCGCTGAACTTTACTATATTAAATATATCAAATGAGCTTACATTAAATAATTGGTTATGTAGCTGGTTCAAACAAGTATTCGTTTGATCAGAATATATTTAGTAAGTCGTTGAAGACGAGTGACGTAATAGAAGTTGAAAAAAGAAACAAAAAAAAGATGGAATGACGACGTTAGAAAACATAATGATATGTATATATATTGGAAAATCAATCACGTGAGTTAATTGACCAATATGACATAACAGAACAAGAACAATCAGATTAAAGAAGATATGGAGTTAGACGTTTAGCGTCTGTTAACGACATCTGCAGACGCTAAGAGATTTCTTCAACAATATATCCAAAAATTTGGAAATCATGATCAATTTGTAAGTGGCTACGATGGTCTAAATTTACTACAAACAATGGGAAAATATGGACACAAATGCCACCCATGTTAACTCTACATTCAGATATAGAATCATATCATCTCTATTTCTATACGAAAATAATCCAATATACATCTTTGATTGAATTATATCTTTGTCTTAGGTGCTGATTGTGCAACTGTTGATCATCCTACATTTGCTAGTGGCAAATTTGATGGAAAAATTCATTTATTCGCGGTTGAGTATCAATGATTATCATGGAACATCTTTAGTTGATAATGAAAAGACAATGAATGAAAAAAGCAAAGTCAAATGTTAACAACCAGATAAAAGTCTAGATTTTCTGGTATCACTTATCGACAACAGTGTATATATACTGTGTGATGTCTATAGGGAGTATGATGGTGTGGGTGGACCTCTGGGAGAGTGATCCATGTTCGACGTCATACATATTACTTACAGTAAACAACCACGTGACTATATCTATTATATGGCCTCTAGCTAGACACCGCTGTCTGTGTGACTGACAATCAGAGTGGACTTATGATTACACCATAGTTATCCGATATTCGAAACTGACTGTTGAATGATACATCAGCATACCAAAGGCCGAGATCATGCAAATCAAACCAACGATCTACGCATCCATCTCTGTCTGACGTTTAAACTTAGGTGTGGGCGTGAGTGTGCATGTATTTACACTGATATCGTACCCACATCAATACTCACCCCTTCTTTCACAAGTGACCGATCAAATTGATCCAGATTATTCATTTTCATTCTTCCATTTGATTGTCTCATTTCATAGACACCCATACTCATAATATAGAGGTTCATTCACAACAAAAATCAACCGGGAGGCCTAAGGCACTCGTTCAAATACGAGGTGTTGACATTATAGAGCTTTTTCTGTAAATGTGTGTTGGTTTTAACTGAGGTCGTATAAACAAATATTTGCAGTCAATCTCTGTTTCGTTTATTGAAGATAAGATAAGGAGACTCCTTCTTTAACGAACTCTACCTCTATTCATTTGTTAGAAGTATGGATCAGGTTATCAAATTTTATGACTTGACACCATCGCTCGGCTCGACTCTCTATTTCTCCCCTAACACATGGAAGACTCGTATGAGTCTTTTGCACAAAGGTGTCAAGTTCGAGACGATTCCAGTCACATTAATGCAATATCGAGGTGAGTTAGCCATACGCTCGAAGCAACCTCATATTTCCGCTCCAGCAATCGAATTGCCAGATGGGAGCTTCATCTATGACTCGTTTCGTATTGCTGAGTGGTTGGAAGTTGCCTACCCGGATGCTCCATCTCTCTTTACTGGTGATGGATCATTCTCTCGTGAGGCTCGACCTGAACAGATCACCATTGGCAAGAACTACGCTCGCCTCGTCGATTTGGGTCTTGGTGCCTCAAAACCAGAATGGGCAGTATGGTTCGATCTATTCTTTCCTCAACTCGACCATCTGATCCAAGGAGACGAGCATCGTGCGTATTTTACATCCGATGTTCGATTGGGCCCACAAGGATACAAAAAATTACTTGGTTTGGATCATCATGAGTTAGTGCGTCGAGCCAAAATGAATGTGCAACCTCTGGTAGAAATATTACGTGAACGTCCCAACGAATATTTTCAAGGCACACATCCAGGACAAGTAGATTATATACTTTTCGGGCGTTATGCCTATTGTCGTATGCTGCATCCAGAACTCACCAAGGAGATCTGGGATGATCAAGGAGTAGAGTTGCACAATTGGATTGAAAAACTTTCACAAGCCTATGATGGACATGCCGAGAAACTTTTTTCTGGTTTGCATGCTCTGAAATGACATGTTTAACTTAACCTAATAATATTTCGTCTTTCAAAAATAGCTTAGGTCGTTCGAAACTCATATCCAACGACCGGAATCGATTAGCATTTTGTTTTTATTTGTAGGATGTAAGTTTGGGCTTTTCTGACTCTCGAATTACTTTACTTAGAGACTAATCATGATTACATGAAATTCTATCGACTGATCAGAATTGATTCTGATACTCTTGACTTTATTGGCTTCATCCGATCCGGATTCGCGTGTCTAACCAGAAATCTATCTTTGCACAAGCCTTGCCTTAAAGTCTTGCCACACTTACTATCGACAAATTGCAGTCTGTCAGCATGAGTGTGGCCAGTGATTCATTCAGTTCAAGCATATCAATAAGGAGGTTGTCGCTACGAGTTCTGATCAATTTGTTTGGGGTGTGGATGTCAGCATCGGTGTCATTTGAGAAAAACCACATCTAATTCTTACCAGTACCTTGTATCAGACTAAAAACGAGCGTTGACAGAACAATTCAAGTATTTTTCTTTAAGTCACTTCACTCGGGAAACGATCAGTAAATTATAAATGCATATGACGAATTTTTTGGAATTCTAAATTGTCTAATATACTGCTGCATCATCGAAAATCCTGACTTTTCTTTAAAACTCGTGTTCTGATTGTTGATTTCTATTAGTAGGCTGTTGTAGCTTCTATGAAAGTGGAAAACTTATGTGATTATCAATGTCTCCATGAGATATGCTGTGGCAGAACACTCCTTAGTTCTTTCAAAAACGAAATTTCATGTGATCTTTTAGTGAAATAAGGTTTTCAAACTTGTTTTTTTATCGCTTGTTATCTTATGTCCCCTCTCTAACTTTATGCGATTGAGCTGGAATTTTCACGATTAATACTTGAAAATGCTCTCTTGTTTCGAAATCGATGATCATTTTCGTTTGTGAATTCCTTGCACGAAGTCGAAAATGTCGAACATGGCGTATCTCCTGTGTAAAAAGAAAAGCAAATGAGGTTTTAGGAAAAGCTTATATTTACTTATGGGGCGTAGCCTTAGGTACATTAAAAATAAATTTCAGCGCAACCAAATAAAATCTCAAGGGCACTGTAATGTTCCAGCGTGCAACCCTCTCGAAAATTTTCAAAATATGTACTTCAAAATCTTTTCCCTTGAACATGTATCTCTTTATTTCGGGTGCCCTGTGTAAGGTGAAAATTTCAGTTTGATCGGCTTAACTGTCTCCGAGATCAGGAATTAGACAAAAAAGAGTTGGTGGGCGAAGGGCACCCTTAATGTTGTATCTATGTGTGCCAACTCAAATTTAGCAAGAAAAACACTCTAGAATTGAAAAAATTCCATCAATTAGTAAAAGCAGTCGTCATCTACTTTTATTGCCTCAATGAGTTTTTAAACATTCTTTTGCATAGGATGGCACCAATGGCAAATTTTCAACTACGATAGATATCTCTTGATGTAAATGGTGGCAGCACATAAGAAACAATCAATATTAGTGAACGAAAATATTGCTTCTGTTTTATGATTCAGTAGTAGCTATGACTAATTGAGAAGTTGAGATGACCCGTAAGAACATAAGAAAAATGAACAATAACTGATGCCGATCCACTGATCACTTCGGTCTGATGTGATCCAGGAAGTTTAAACCGGTAGCATAACCAGTTGGTGAAAGTTCGATCCATTGAAATGTTGACACTAACAATCACACACTCACATACACACATATCGAAAGCAGAAATAAATCAAAACCAAGGTACACGTACACTTAGGGATGCAAAAATCTAATGTTTTTGGAGGGTTTGCGGGTGGTGGGTGTAGAAAGAGATATGCCAAATTTACCCTTCTTTCACTCGCCACTTACACCACACGCACGTCGGTAAATAAAACCGCACCAAAACCCTAAACCAGATCCTAACCCATCTCATGCCGAACTAACTACTACACACGAAATCCCAAGAAGTCCCGAAGTTTTGAGTGAGAATTGGGTTTATGAAAATCTGCTCTCACGCTGTTTGTGCATTTTCATGCGGTTTTTAGAATCCTTGGAGTTTGTGATTGAATTAAGAAAATCGTCGGGACTTTGTGGGAACCCGTTAGATCTGGTTGATATGTAGCCTTTACAAAAACGTGAGCTCGATCGGATGTATTTTGGCTGAGTTCTAGAGGGGTTTCTATTTCAAGGATTCGGTTTTGATGAAAGTCAGCAACGTGTCCACCCTCTTTTTTTTTCTTTCTACTGCTCGGAGCGCGTAGTTGTATATAGTGAATCATTGGTTAAAGTAGGTTGATGAGTCTATTGGGATCATTGAATGCATTTTTATGTCCTTGTGTTAGATATCCGACGGCGACTTTTCTTTCTCTGTCTCTCCGTCCCCTCTCTCCCTCCGCTCTCTCACCTTCCCCCTCTCTCCATCTGCTCTCTCACCCTCCCTCCCCTATCTCCTATTTTCCGCTCTCCTCTCTTCCTGTCTTCTCTCCCTGTCTCCCTGTTTGTTCCTCGGTTTCTCTCTCTCCTCTCTCTCTCTAGTAGGTATTTTTTGTTTAATTATTTTAAAAATATCACAAAATCATTTTGTGGGGAAAACAGCATCTACGTCTCTCTTTCTTTTAGGTCAAAAGTTTTCTTTTCGTTCTTTTAATTCTTACTTCGTCTTCTTGTTCTTCAATTTTCGGGTTCCAAGTTGAATTTTTGTACTCTATGGTTGTTTTTATCGATGACATATAGACTACCGTGTCCATCGAATGACAAACCGACCGGCCCATTGAGTTGTTTCGGTGTCCTCCTTAACCGTTTCCAGCTACAATGAAACTTCCCTGTTTCGCTCCTTCGGGTCAACGCATGATATCAGCATTCCCCTGATCAACCACATAGACAGTGCCCAATTGATTTACAACGAATCCTAGAGGACTTGACAATTGATTGAGACCATTTTCGTCTCCTTGACCACCAGCCACGATAATGCCTTGTTTTGCACATTCCACCCATTTCATCACACCATCATTTCCCAATTCAGACAAGTATACTGAATGATCTCGATCGACGCATACCTATAGTGGGCTAGAGAGTTGGTCGAGACGATCTCCACGTTCATTGCCACCTGCAATCACTGCGCCTTGAGATTCTCCTCTTTGATATCGTCTCACTTCATCTTTTCCAACGTCAGTGACATAGAGAGGTCCATTGTCAAACCCCCACAAATAATGTTTGAGATGATCGTTTCTTCACTTGTCCCATTTCGACGAGGCCATCGAACCACTCTTCTATTAAAATTATCGCAGATGATGAGACCATCAGTGCTTTTGTCGACAATCACATCGAACGGGTTAGACAACTGATGAGCTCCACTTCCTTGTCCATTTCCACCGTCAACCACTTGACCACTCGTCTCACCCGATTTCCATTTCATAACACTATGATTCGAGTAGTCAGAGATACAGACAGTTTGATCATGATCAAGATAGAAAACGCGTGGTGCAGAGAGTTAATCTCATCTTCGCGTCTCAAAGAAATTATTTTTATAAAAATACAACGAAATCAAATTGAATAAAGCTGTATCTACACATTTTATAATAAAGAATGTTAATACAATCGGATTTACATGTAGTAGCGTGAAGCGTGTCACAGATCCCGCATATTGGGGAAATTGGAGCAACGAGAGGGGCAAAATTTACTGAACAAACTATATTCATTCAATCAAAGGACGTCCATTACACCATTAGTAATCGGAAAATTAGACAATTCATGCATCAAATACGTAGAGTGAAGCAACATCTCTTAAGATAAGTTCGAATCTTCACCAGCCTTCTTAGCGAGATCCAGAATCTTCGGTGCCACCAACCTCACAGCTTCTCTTGCTGAACATTTTTTTGTAGATTCTGTACACATAAGGGCTTGCAGGAGATGCATCTCCCTCATTAGACTGCATCTCTAGGTCTTTCTCTTAGGGCGATGCGGGTTCTCTCACTGAAGAATTCTTAAGAGATCCTTTCCCGGTCGGTATAATCTGTGACGATGTGCCCTGTCATGGAGATGGCCGATGGATGCTTTCACGCAAATCCACCCACTTTTACACCAATTTTCTGCCGGCACGATTTTATTGAGCTAGCCTTTCAGCTCTTATCGAGTTATTCAGGAAATACTATTTGGTTTTAAAGGGAATCATGCGTCAACTGAAGTTGGGTTAGCTCAAAAGTCGATTTTCTCTAAAACTGGCCCCATGAATCGATCGATTTAATTGTTCATGAAGTTCATGAGAGAGTTTCGATTTGATCGTTAGATAGAACATAAAAAGTTGTCTCAGTTCGATAATCATCAAAGTTGCCTCAGTAAAAATCATGGTATGACAGCGTACGGTATTTCCTTATGAATTGCAATGTAGTATAAGATCTACATTTTTCTTGAAGGCTATGATATATTAGCATCAAAATGAAGCCAACGCTATTCTTGTTTGAACGGATCCCACAAGCTCTTCCAAAAGGCTCCTCCAGACAAGACAAGTAACGTGAATCGAAAATCAATTCACTGTGCCCTAGACTGACAGAATTCACACATGCAAATATATGAACAGCGCACCACGTCAGCTGCTTCCGGCACAGATCCTGAATTTTCCAAAAAGATGACTTGATAAGTTAAATCGAGAGAAGAAATACAGAGAGGGAATAAGTGAAAGTGGGGTACTGATGAGAAGAAAATGAAAAATTTCCAAGAACAATGAATAGAAAAACGCAACCAAAATAAGCGTGAAATATTGGTGCGAAATAGTGATTGAACTACGATTTTGCTTCTAATAGAGGGGGAGCTCTCAGTCTCCTGACTAATAGAATACACTGTTAACACTTCTCGTTATCCAAGCAGACAAACATTTGGAAAAACGCGTTTAAACGTTCAATCGGGAACGTCGATTGCGAGTCACTAACGCTCATTAACAAAACACCAGACACTCGTTTTTTACGTAGAGTTTTCACTTTCGAAGTGTGGAAACGAATAAAAACTCTAATTCTGATGGCTTAAACGAATTGGCTTTTAAGTTGTCGAATAATTATGCGCTTTAACGCTCAGGATTTAAGTTTTTATTCATTTCCACAGTCCGAAAGTGAAAATTCTGCGTAAAAAACGCATGTCTTGCGTTTTGTTAATGAGTATTAGTGACTCGCAATCGGCGTTTCCGATTGAACGTTTAAACACGTTTTTCCAAATGTTTGTCTGCCTGGGTAGCAAGCTTAAATTTCTTGCAAAGGGGAAAGAGGTTGAGTTTCACCTAACAACTGGATCACACCGTTAAAAATTTATCGATGGAGGCATCAAAGTTCCTTTTAGGAACTCCGGCTACCCCCTCGCCCACTTGATCAGTAGAAGTGTCTATTCTGCGTGGCCACTCAATGGATCCGTCAATAATACGTGCTGCACAAATGGTCGTTTGAGCCATAAAAATGGTCATTTAAGCCATAGAAATGGTAATCTGTACCAATACCTTGTTATAGACAGACAGATAGACACAGGTAAATTACGATTTCTAGGTCCTGGTTATTCAGTCTAGGGAATATTTGAAAGACAGGAAAATATTACATTATTTCTTTAAAAATTAGTTAGAAAAAACTGGCGAAAAATAATTAGAACCAAGAATGTGGTTGAAATTCCACTAAAAGGCAGAGTTTACTTTGGAGAATAGATCAAAATACTCAAACAACCCCTGTCACCGATTCAAATACAGAAAATTACGGTTTCTAGACCCTAGCCTTTTAGTGTAGAGAACATATGACGCCTCTCGATTTCCTGTTTCGTTGAATGTAAATGAACCATATTAGCCCTTTCAAAATCAATAATTTATGAGGACAATATATATATATATAGATTCTATATCTAGACACAATCGAATAGATAAGTAAAATTTTTCTGCTACTGAGCTGAGTAGCACTCGTGCCGAACAAAATATAGTCAACATTTTACAATTTTTTTGTAGTTTTTATCAAGAGAGTTATACAGATATTTCTGAGAGAGCTCACACACACTCATTCTCCTGTGATTAGAATGTATTTATATAAGTTGAAGTAAAAATTTCATAGCACTTATGCGATATCAATACAACGATTGAAGACTAACAAGAATCAAATCAGAAAACCAACGTGATATTTATTAATCAGAAAAAAGTAAATCAACTTCTTTGGTTATTCTACATCTTATACTTTTTCTTATGTAGATGTGAAACAAAGCAATCGATAATTTTTCTCATTTCTTGATCCTTTTCCTGATGATTAAATGATGATTTGGACAGTGATGAAGCATTTTTTAGAGATTCATTATGCCATTGAGTAATAACGGTGAGATACTTTTAGATACTTCGAAGTGATCGGTTTATCAGTCGTCCTCACAGAAAATACATCGATTTCAGTTTGTGCATCCTTATTATTAGCATATGCTACTATAGAAGATTGATCACCTTCAGAAATATTGTTTTTGATTATTCTGTAAGGTCACAGGCAAGATAATCAAAAAAATGACTCATGGCAGCGTTTTATGAAAGAAAAACTTCGGTAAGTAAAGCTCCTTTTATCATAACATATATCTATATCCTCCATAGTATCAAAATCGCACTGCAATGCTGTAGTTAATCTATTCGATAGCAACAGTGTCCTAGACTAAACAAACATATATGTACCAGATAAATTAGATTTTATTATCATTCAGTTACACAAAGAGGACAAACTAGAATTTTATACAAAGCAATGATAAATGAACGTTTGAACAGCTGACACGAAATTCAATGGAGATCTTCATTAGAATTTCGAGTGACCATGGTATAAAATCTCTCTTTCATGCTGCTTCAGGTAATTTCCTAGACTTTATTGAATAAAATACAATATTTTCTTCATTTCATGAACAACACTCACACTTTCAATCACTTCTTAAACCTTTATTGCATCGGTAGTCACACAAGTTTTAATGTTCAAGCTTCTATTGCTCTTCGCACACTTCTCTTCAATTAAGAACTACCGCGAGAGGGTCCGGTGAAATGAATTCATAATCAACTTCTTAAATTTGATTAAAATTCAATGTTAATTCATATTTCAGTTTCTAAAGGCTACAATATCAAAGGTTTAAATTATGAGAAACTGAATAGAAGTCATCGACTAGAATTTCGACGTTATTGAACAGTTAGGAACTATATTTGAACTCATGAGAAATTCTGAAAAGTAGTGAGGCAACAATGGAATTAAACGTAGATTGTGTATGAATGCTTGTGGAATTGCGCATTGATATGAACCTGTGTTCCATTTTTCTCAGAAAAATCTTCATTCATCGATCAAATAAACCAAGACAATAACTTATGCTCTACAGTAGCCTATGGTTGATGCCCTTATGCACCGTTCCGTTTCAAAATATAGTTTCATGTCGAATGAATCATAACTCGATACGCCCCAGATGTGCTTCATATTCAGAAAATTTACAAAACGATCCCTGGAGCTTATTTAAGCTCATGTAAGTTGAAGCATCATTCAAATTGCTTTGTAAGCGAAATATGGCAATCATACAAATTTTCAACGTGCGTCAATGGGCACGGGATCAAACCAATAAATGACCCCTCATCATTTTGTTTCTCACTTGACGCGATCCTACCAGCTTGTATGCTGACCACGATAGATTTATCGCATTTCTTATCACAGGTGATTAAAGCAAGAGATTGGATTAAAAGCAAATAACTACGCTCTGTTTAGTATTTGAGATGAGTATGCATCTCCATTCGCTGAGATCAAACAAAAATTGGCGATTCTTTTCAGTTTAAAGATGTTAAAGAGCTGAATTCCCATTAAAACTCGAAATGAAGAACCATAACAAGTGATAGTATGTATAACGCATTGTTATAAAAGTAACGTGTGAATGTAAAAGTAGATCGGTATTAGTGTGAGTTAAGCTATCTATGATAATAGTATCGCTCTTCCCCACCACTAACTCAGATCGATAAGACTGTATTAAAGTAAATAATGTCAAATACTGTCGACCGCCAACAGCAATGTCAAATATCAGATCGTATCGAAGTTGTACTCGAAACACAAAAATTCGAACAGAACATACGACGAATTATTAAAAGATAAAATTTCAAAATATCTGCTATTATGTGATTGGTTAGTACTGTTCAACACTGTACAAGTTTTTGTCAAATATAAAACTCATCAAATGTCATTCATTTTGCAAGATGAATTGGTTTGCCAGTGTTTACATGGCTACATCGGTAGTCGCTGCGAATATCAGCAACCGTTAAATTCGTCGCCGGAAGACAGTTTACAATGGAAATAATCAATAGCTCCGGAGAATAGACTTTTTTCCATTCCTGATTGTTACCCGAATACTCAGTGTGGTATAGGATCGGTTTGTCTTGCATGGCGTGACATTTGTGATAGCGTCCGTCAGTATGATAATCGATCTGATGAGAAAGACTGGGAACAACTGGGAATGAATATGTGCTCTCCAGGTGAATTTCGTTGCCAAAATGGTATGGAGGTGTGGGTTGTTGGTGGAGTTATGAGTATGAGAGTGCATTTTTACTTGCACCGCATCCACAGCCACACCCACCCTCTCCCCATCCCTCACTCGCACGTATCGGTTAACCACGTGAAAACGCTTTAAATCAAACCATCCATGACGTGATTCACTCGAAAAGTGATACGAATTTCTATGTACATCTCAACTACACCCACATCGTTTGTAGATTACTGAACATAAAATTCAAACTTAGACAACATTAATGAAAATTTTCAAGGAAAAAATCAAGGAACACGGATCAATGCAGCATTGATAAAGTTAATTTTCTTCTACCACACTTGATATTTTCAACAGATAGTCATATTTTTTCACGTTCCTTATTTTGCTCAATCAGTTTTCAAATGTAACCACCAAGTTGGTTTCCGATTTCATTGCCTTCGAGACCTAGGGTGCAGTTAGTATCTGTCAATAAATGAAGAAGAGAATAGTAGATAGATTAAGATAGAATGGAGTTTTACCATGTTAGTTCGAAATTAATTAACGAGATGTCATGCTCCTACAGCTTCTAGATCATTCTAAAAGAGATCTAGCGTGGTGAGTTGTCTGAATGAAAGAGTTTTGATCAGTACGGGAGATTCATAAAGATAGACTATGGATCACGGTTTTATTTTGTAATACAATAGTGAATTGTTGTACTCCTTTGTTTGTAATGTGATTGTTCCACAGAAAAAACGCAGTGAGTGTCTGTGTGAAATATTGTAGATGTGTGTGACAGATAGATGAAACTTGAAGAAGGTTTACCACTTTATAATTTCATTTGTGGTCGAGATGTTGAACTCCTACGTATCCGATTTCATTGAAAGAGAGACCTAAGGTAGTCATTGTCTGTGAACAAGTAGTGAATAGTAAATTAGGCAGATCAAGACGAAAGCAGGGCCATCATGGTATTTTCCGATGCAAATAGAGCATGGATAGTAATGATAATAATATGTTACGACTTATTTGGTACTATGAAAGTATATTCATACAGTTTGCGGCCCCTTATGAAAAGTCAGATCTTGAGAGTTCTCTGCACCTCTTCATCTGAAGGAAAATCATACAAGTAATCGGACCGTCAGTACTAATTAGTTGAGTAAAGTAGTTTTTGATGTTTCCCATCGACATTTTTTCAAGTTGCAAACGTCAGTCTCAAAAATAGGACATACCAAAAAGAAATAGTGGTGAAATGATCTCACAGAGGATTGCTTTATTGTTCTAGTAATTCCTTCGAAAAGTAGGATAAAATCATGATATACGAAGGAAAGTGACCATTGTAACCCAATTCAGTTCAGTATCTCAGGGATTCATCGAAGACATTGTGTTTTCAGTCAAGTCTTGGAACGTGATTTTGCTTTATTTTACATATTCGGAATGTGAGAAACACAGTAAAAGCAAGACATTTGAGAAAATCTTGAAAGATCTTAAATGTGAGGTACTGTTAGTTTCGTTGCTAACGACCAATTATTCGAGCGGATTCGTGTGCTTCTATGATTGGGTCCGAATGGTTTCTTAATTTTCCTCGACAGATTGTTGCGATGACCTTCGAGATTGCGCAAACTATTTGTAGTTCGGACGAGATTAATACGCATACACCAAAACTAAGACTAATTTTTAAAATTTGGTGTTGAAACGTTGGTTTTGTGCATAGTTTTGGTATTAACTGGCTTCAATGCTAGCATTGCAATTCAAAAGGCATCCAACTGATTTCGGTTATTTCAGGTGATTTCCACTTCATTTGCAGGAACTTAAATTAGTTTGTTCCCCCTTGCTAGATAAGCATTTTTTCAGTATAGAATATATGCTGTTGATATGTTTTCACTTCGAAAGCAGCCGAGAACTCTTAGGGACTGTGACATTCACCCACCCACCTTTACGATTTCTTATCCTATTATACATTCAAAGCTGCTCTCTACCATTTTTTACTTATCATGTACGTACAGCTCTCTTGCATTACCTCACAACTACTTGAATTAGCGTTTTCTTCTTCGAAACGGATATGTCTATTTGAAAGACAATCCGGAATTCGGATCCTTTTTTTTTAATCGCTAGATTGCTGAAAAGAAGGCCGTTTGCAAAACCTTCTAATAAGTAGTGCTATCCAATGACACTAGTCTCTATTCTATTGACTGATTGAAAAATCATAAAGGAATTAGTCAAGATCGTGCTCTTCTAGGATCCTGTCAAGTTTCTCTTAGACTTACATGTACACTCCTAACAAGTTCTTTTACCAGGATTTTTCACAGTTAAAATGGACCCTCATCGAGAGATATTCGTGATATTAGCAATACTTACTTTCTAAATCAATCATCGAGAATCCTATCAGAGTCTTGATCCTACTTAGGACCCTGACAATGATAATGCGCAGGACAATGCCAGAATTTGATCAAGGTTTAATCAAGACTCATGCTCGATCTAAATATGGCAATTCACTCGTGAATAGTATATTAGATGGAAGAGTCAGCTAACAAGAGTTAAAAAGGAAGATATGAATGTAAGTCAAAATAAGATGAACACATTGCCATCGATCCATATGCATCTTCTTGTTAACTTTCGAGTTCGTTACGTATATATTCTTTTTTCATAATTATCAATTTCCTAAAGTCATTCCTACTCCTCAATGCAGTATATAGCTGCGTAGGATCTTGATTAACCACGGGAATGTGTTTTTAAAGAATTTTTCGGTTTAGTGTGCGCTTCTTGATGAAAAAATGTTTGCAATCAATTCAAGATCATTAATTTTTCGAGCTACATGTTTTCTTCACAGTTCGGGCTTCTCTTCTAGAAAACAGTGCATCCTTGAAGAATCCTTTCTATATACATAGATAAGTCAACAGGTTGAAAGAGAAACATAAAAAATTTTCGCCACAGAAACGCAGAGTCCTCAACGTGATTATGACAAATGTCAGTTTTGGTCGAGAACTTACGAAAGTACTTCTGATTTTTCGTGGAAAATGTTTATATATGTTGTTTCAAGTATCGTGTTTGTTGAACGATCTATCACCATAATTTTTTTCAGTTTTATCAGCAGCTTGCACCACTAAAATCAAATTTAAAATCAAATTGCCAGATTTCGTACAATTATGGCAAGAACTTTTACCTTTACCTTTGTCAATATGACTATACTGTTTTGTGCAGGCCAAAACACCTGATATCTTATGAGGTACAATTATCATGGACGAAGCCGACCTAAGATCCAGGTTGGAAGTAGCAGCATTTTGATACTTGTACGCATAGAAGTTTGCATTTACACTCTTATATCTATGTTCGTATTGATGACATGAACAACGGCTTTCTTAAATCTATATCCCATCACATATAACCGTTTCGGCATATGACCTCCCACATCTGTTAGATCATCAGTTGAATAGAGTTTGGTGTGCAACAATCTTGTGTAGTGTTGATGAAGTCAGTGGTGATCTTTCACATTTCAAACTATTTAGAAAAAAACGCGATTGAAATCGGTGATAATAGATGTTGCTCGTTTAGCTTGCATACACAATGACCTATAAGTTGTTATCTTATGTTGTCAGAACATCTTCTGTGATCACCATAATACAAAGATGCTCATAAAAGATTATGACTTTTTCAATCCTTTCTAGAATGATGGGGATACACCGTAAAGTGCATTTTTGATAACTATCAATAATTCCTTTATATGAATCAGATTTTCTGTTTTACAGGGTACAGTGAAACGTACTTGTTTCTAGTATTAATAATGAAGCATTGTAGACAAAAACGATTATGAAATATATCTGGAAAAAAATTGAAATTCGATTAATAAATTACAGATTTACAGTACTTATACCGTTATTCAGCCAGATTTATTGTACAGAACATTCCTAGTATGCATAGGAGCATGCTTGGTCTCAACCGTATTTTTGAGAACATACTAGCTAAAAGAGATAAGATCATGTAATCTATCTTAACAGTCGCTGTGGATAAAAATCCGGTCGATCTTCAAGAGAAAACATTGAATAATATTGGAATTAAATATATCGAATCAGAAGAGAGGAAAAACCAAATCAATAGTTTTGTCGAATGTAAACCCTAAGCCACATTTGAAACATGTTTGTACTGACTTTCTGTCAAAATACTTCAAAATAAATGTATTGTGAAATGAATTTTCTCTCTCATACACTTCTACTAGTCGATGTTTCACGGATTTATTCTTGACAATTTTGCATAATTAGCAGAGACTTTTCTGTTTTCAGTATCTTTCGATATACGACTTGCCATAATCTTTCCATTTTTTGCCAAAATCATTCAAAGTTCTGCTTCATGAGAGAGAAACGTTTTTGTTCAGCAGTGTTGGGCGCAGTACAATTTATGACTCATCGTAGCAGGACAGAACTCTTGATGGTACGGTACTTTCCCGCAGAGTTTCAAATGGTTCTGTAGACCTTGTTTTTTTTTTCTTAATAGTTGCTCGAAATCTTTCAGTTGTTGAAAACCGTAAAACTCATCAGGTAACTTGAGGTCTTTCGAATAAGTCTATTCTAACTGTTCTCTGAACTTCTCGTGTATTTTTATTTCCTCAAGTTATTTTAACTTTTTAATTACAATTGATAGTCTTGAAGATTCTGTATTGATGAATTTCGATGATTTAAGCTGCCTTTGTGTGGTACTGGGTGTTTTCAGTGGTATTTATGAAAATTCGACAAAACACAAGATTTGCAAGCATGCATTCGTCATTAAAAACCACATTTTTTAAAATAGTGGCAACTATATTGTGAGAAGATGATGCACACCTTTATTAGTTCTTGACGAAACCTATGAACCCATAAGGAAAATTTTGCGAGAAAAGGGCGGCTAGTCGTGTTGTCAAAGAACAAATAAAAATCGAATAAACAGTCTGACTTCCAGGATTAGACTTGATTTTTCAAAGATGCAGAAAAAGGCTGACAGCTGCGGCTTGTGATACTACCATAACAAGTAAGGTCACTGCGAGAAACCTCTATACATAATACCGTGGTCTTGGTCTGGAAAATAGTGGTGAGAACAACCGAAGTTTTCTGAAAAAGTTATGCTGTTGATTCCCAACAGCTTCCTTTCTGTACTGGGATTCTTCTGCAAGATCTTCATTAAGCTTCACATTGCTTCAACGAAAATACTTCCGTCACGGACCCGAATTTTCAGTACTCGAAATCCTCTACGTTCACTCTAAAAAAATAGTTATTTAACCAAACCCCCGAAAAAGGTTTGGTAGATTTGAAAACGCTTGCAAATGCATTCAAATGCTCAAAAACCGATTTTTCAATTCTTCAAAACCTTTAGAGGTTCTTCGCCTCGATACACAGGAATAACCTTTTTCCTGCGAAACCTTGTTCAAGTTCTGTAGAGCAAAAACAG